>WOVY01008183.1:0-22353 GCA_013436015.1 Rhipicephalus annulatus
CGACACTTCAGACTTTTTGAAACCAACAATGGTCTACATTGAGTGAGACAGGAAAAAAGTTAAGAGAAAATAGATGCCTGCGTAGGATGGTCATCAAAATCACGAAGGTGGCCTTAGCTCGCAAGTTTCGAAGTTCTTTGTGGTGGTATACATGCGTAATGCTCCAAGCGGAAGTTGTCGTACTTGTTATTACCAGTGCGATTATCTGCCATTGCCTTGTGAGTAGGCTCGTCACTTTGTGTCAGGTGGACGTCTTCTGGTAAGCTGTACAAGCATCAAAACTAATATCATTTGCCTCAAGATAAAAGACCAATTTAGGTAATGAATCAGTGAAGCTGAGAAAAGGTCATATGAGCAACCACCAACGTAGCATGATCCCAGCCAAAGCATGCAGTTTACAATATAAAAATATTCATGTCATTACTGAAGGCTTAATCAGTACTACAGTGGCCTCTGTTCGTGCACTGTAGCTTTAAGGTAATGTAATCTCATGAGACTGATAGGCTTGCCTTGATGACATCACCTTGAAGGTTTAGAGTTATGGCATCTGATGTCTGAGTTGACTTCTATTGTTCACAAAATCTCAGTGATTTTACACATGAGAAACTCTGCTAGTAATTTTCATTATCTGTAGCAATTAGTTCTTGATTGTAGGGGTGGTTTTCTGAAAAATCATAAGAACAAACGTGACGAGCATCCGCCTCTAACTAGCACTACCGTTTAAGCAATGCAATAATTGTGTGTCGGTGCACTAAATGACGCTCTGACGCCGAAATTTAATAGAATGGTGAGTTCAGCTGCAAGAGAACTGAACGCGGAAAATCCCGGTACGAATCTGCCTATGCAACTAGTCTGTTGACAGCGCTGTCGAATGTAATGATAAGTTGATGCTCGCGTTCTATACGTATAGAAATTCAGTGTGGAAGATGCATCTCTTGAATGCTAAGCCCGCAGGACAAGTCAGCGTGTTCATAAGGAATCTTGATGTGCCGACGTGAGAAAGGGCTATTATGTTTCATGGAGCTCAAGGACATTTACTGCTTGCTCAGTATGTATGTCTTTGCATCGACATTATCTCGTGAAAAAAATATAGATGACTAAGTAGTAATCTTTACATTTCAGAAGAAAACGATGACAGACAACCCTTGTACCTTAATGAAGAACAACCAGCCTCTTTTCAAGGGTCTTCTTACCTGTCCGCACTTTTTTAATGAACGTAGTTGATATTGCTGCGTCCAGCAGTAAACACTCTGTTCTGTAACAAATGAGCTCCTCCTCCTTTCTTCGAGAAACAATATTGGCGACCCAGCACCTTGCTGCAGTGCCTCTTTTGGCAACTTGCGACCGAGTCATACGTTTGATGCAGGCTCTCTGCTACTTCGTATGGCGAATAATTGAAAGCAAGCAGTAACATAGGCTTCAGTATCAGGAATGTATCAGGTGACACAGCTGCTGGCATAGGGGCTCTTATCAGATAATGAATAGGTTAGTAATCTAGTAACAAAAATAGAGCTAGTGGTGTGCCTGATGCAGCATCGTCATTGCATTAGCTTGTTTCACATTTCGAAGGGTGCGTTGGGCTCATGAACAGAAAAACGTTCCGCGATGTGCATTGTCATTTTGCTGGTGATAATACTGTCAAGGAATCCTTGAGATATAGCTGTTTTCAATTCAAGTAAAGGACACTGTATGTACCACAGAATGAAAAGCAGGTTCATCAGTCACCGGTTAATGAAGCGCCGCTGGTTTGTATGCGTGTGTGTGAGGTGGGGGCGCTCGCATGTCAGTACGTGCACGTGCGAATGCGTGAGCTTTATTGAGCATTCTAGCATTATTGGTTCCAGCTTGCGTAGGCTCTAGAATGGTCTTAACTACTTACTTTGCGCGCGAATTCAATATCTTAATATAACGTCCTCAAAGAACATTGAGTCCCGCGTGTGTTCCTTGCGCTGGTTGATCGTGAACTATCCCGGTCACACTATAATAATATTGCTGCCTCGCATAGCGATGCTCAACACAATGGCCACCATTTTACTGAACGTTTTTTCTTTAAAAACAATCTCTAGCAACTCGGACTGATTTAGCACAAAGCAGTAGAATCAAAATGGTAAATAAACAAGATACTGAACGCAAATCAAATCGAATCAAATTTCGCTTACTTCTTGAAAGATGCGGGCAAGCTTGGGCAAAAATTGAAACAATTTACTTTAGCAAGCCCAAAAACCAATGTACAAGAATATAGTCGAAACCAATAGCATTTACAAATACTGTTTCGCATTTGTGTGTAACGCGAAGCCAATTATTCGCGTTGCACACATAAAGTAAGATTATCAGAATTATTTTCATAAAAGCGCACTCAAATACTGTTGCTAATATTTCAAACCTACGTAATAAGTACATAAAACAAGCAAAATAAGTAATGTGTCAATTGAACCTATTGTTTACATATTATGTACATTTAAAAGGCACAAAAGATGTATAAATGTGAATATGTACCGCGAGGCAATCGTAAAGCTGAACAGTTTGCAATATACAATGAAAATGTAACATTATTCAGTAGAGTATCATTTCTTGCATAAAAATACTTACAAATTGTCCCTTTAAATTGGTACGAGCAACTTATTTATTAAATTATATGCGATTCACCGAGCTCAGCGAGCAAGATGGCGCAAGTTCATAAACAACCAGCAACCAAAGTTGTCTTTCTCTTTCATGCTGCAAGGCTGCGGCGGCTGCTTTGTATCATAATCCCCCAGTGGTAGAAGCACCATCTAACTACTAGGGTTACTCGCATGTGGTAGAAGGAGGGTGATAAAGCTTTAGTCAAGTTATGTGCACGATGTCTTTCAAAGGTGACGATGGTGGCGTTGGATCGGCTGGAACGATCTCGTATGTGACATCAGTCACCTGGCGAACGACGTGGTATAGCCCAGCGTAGCGTGACAGCAGTTTTTAAGAAAGGTCTACACGCTGAGTGGGAAATCAGAGAAGGATGAGGAAACCTGGTGAAAAGTGCACGTTTCAATATTTGGAATCGTAGAGCTGTCTTGGGTGCTCCTGTGAGGTCTGCAGATGGCTGCGGGCGAGTTGGCATGCATGGTTGGCTCGCGCGATGGCTTCGCCGGCATACTCAGTGACTCAGGGCAGCAAGCTGTCAAAGGGTAGGGCGGGTTCTCGGCCGTATTGAAGACAGAATGGTGAATAGCCAACAGAGTCATGACGCGACCAAATATATGTGAACGTCACAAAGGGAAAATGAACATCCCAGTCCTGGTGGTCGGCCGCTACGTATTTAGAAAGCACGTCAGTTATGGTGCGGTTAAGGCACTCAGTAAGACTGTTCGTTTGCGGATGGTACAAAATGGCTAACTTGTGCTTGGCAGAGCAAGAGCGTAGGGTTTCGTCAACGACAGCTGATAAGAAGGTCCGGCCCTGTCAGTGAAAAGCTGGCGTAGAGCTCCGTGTACTAAAATATTATCTGTTCATACTTCTTACAGAAGCATTCGGCGCACCTTTTAAAAACTGTTTGACCTCAGAACACCAATTACGGAAGTGATACGTATGTTGCAGGTACCTCTGAATTTATGAAGAGCGTATGCGGTAAATAGTGTCCGAAGTGAAATCAGGCATCTGACGTACGAGACAGTATGTGAACAACAGCCCATAGCCGCTGCGGTGCATCCCAACTTAATCCGAAGCTCTTAAGTAGACCATGCGACACTTTAATACCAACGTTTCAAATGCGAATTTTTATGTTTCCACAACAAACGGTGCATCTGACTTGCTTGGTAGTGTACCTGGTTTCGTGGAGTGTCGTCGCGTTCATAGAGCGATAAATCACACATCGGTCGTTCCCATGATTTCGAACGCTGAACTCTCAAAGTGCGAAGTCACACTTACGCAATCTGCGCTGAAATCATGGCATATTCATGAACTTAATGATCATGAGTGGGCGAAGCAGTGGAATCATTTCTTTTCACCGTAAACCACCCATTACATTGACCACTCGCGCATAAAAAATGATTGTCAAAAGGTTGTACAGTTATAAAAATGTTGTTTGGTCACAACCAGTATGTTTTACAGAAAAATCTGTTATGAGGTAACAAGGATCGCGTGCACCGTAGCTCTCCGCCAACACCGCCATTCTCCGTATTTACTATCGCTGCAAAATAAAAAATCTAATGCAAATGAAAAACTCAACGAACACAATGGGATTCAAACGCAGGACTCCTAAGTGCCAGCTCTGTACTGTATAACTGAGCCACGCCGGTGCTTGAAACTTTGTTGGAAACTGCCCTTAGGCAAGTCAAAAGAAAAATAATCGCGGTAATATGAGTAATCGATCGTTTACAACAGCAAAAAAAGAAACAAGGCGTTAATCTCTGCGCATTGCGTAACAAGTGGTTCATTATTGCTACAGCCAATTACAAAAGCTACAGCCGTGATTATTGTTCTTCGTCCGCCACAGCATAACAAATTTTCACGAAATTTCAAGTGCGTAGCAGGTATTACGGTTTTCAAAAGAATGACGACAACTGCACAGAGAAGAAGCGCTACTCCACAGGTTTGTGGCAAATACTGTAATGCACCAGAGAGCATGCGAGTCAGTATTTATGTGTTCATTTCATATAGTCACGGCTAGAAGATCTGAGTATGCCTTTTTTTGTGACCCCAACGCCTTCCTTCTTTTTACAGCTGCTGCCACCGCGGGTCTTAACTAGTTGTCAAACTTAACGTAGGCAGGCTTGACCTAGTACCAATGACACAGTGGGGCTTGAACCCGGATCCGCTGGGTTCCAGCGCCCTATTCTACCACTCACCTACACCCATGACTGTGACTTGCTGTCAAACTTACTTTAACGAGGCTTGATGTCGGGAAAGCAATCGTGTTAATACGACTTATAAAGTTTTTTTTAAAACAGCGAAAGAACAACCAGTCGTCGCAAATTGCGAATAGCGTAACGAGTGGGCCGTCCAATGCTCCAAATCATTGCAAAAGCTTGTTCTTCATCTCCTGTCACTGTGGCGCATACCCAGGTTCTTCTTCTTCTTCTTCTTCTCTTCTTCTTCTTTCTTCTTCTTCTTCCTTCTTCTTCTTCTTATTCTTCTTCTTCTTCTTCTTCTTCTTCTTCTTCTTCTTCTTCCTTCTTCTTCTCTCATCTCATGGCCCTTACCCAATGCAGCGGATTGGCCGAGTGTTAGGTGAATTTGTTTTTAATACTACTCGTATAAGCTATAGGATAGGTTTCAAAAAATAGTTAGTGAGTATTTAATATTCAAACGTTTAGGAGAATAAAGAATTCAGCTCTATATTCTTTTAGTCGGGCTGATCAATTTCTCTATTACGCAGTAAACATCCTGTCACTGAAGCCAAGTGTAGGTGAGCCATTATCTTCATAGTCGTCAGCACTGCATGAACCATTCACATGAAATTCTTCGCAAGTATTTAGCGGCTACCACGCTTCTCAGAACAACGACGAAAAATAAAATAGCAAATGCCGGCCAACTCTCCAACAAATTTATTTATATTTAGTGGGCATCAAGCAAGTGTGCATGTAGTAGTTACCCAAGGAGTGTTTAGAAAAGACTCTGAAACGCCACTATTCTAGCTTTCGCTAAGACTGTGTTGTGCTTTCCGCGCAGGCCTGGCGTTTTTCATTGTCTAGAATTTCATACAATTCAGACAACTTTGATCCGAACAAAACTGTACACAATGAAGTTAACATTTTTATGGTAATTGAAACTAATAGAATAAATGAAAATATTCCAATCGAAAACGACAATTTTTTCCAGCCTCCCACAATCCATGTTCCAGTGTGTCATACTTCTTTGAAGACTAAAAACTACATTGTACATGTGAAAACAAATGATACAGTAGCTACAGACGCTTCTGCGAATGATGAAAAGGTCGGTTGCAATATCTTTGATTACTTCCGCTTGTTATTTTCAGCGAAATTGACAGGTTTCACTACTATTGCTGTAGCGTGGCTAATGATTATCATTTTCGCTCTTTAAAAACTGCTTTGATTTAAAATAAGTGCAATATTGACTGATTTATTTTTTGCTATGTACAGCTCTTACAGCTTCAGGATAATCTGTACCCCTTGTGATCATGCGCACAATATTAGTTAGCCCGAGAATCACTTAATAGACCTTTAACTTGGGTAACTTTGGTACTACCAAAAATAGAATACAAAGCATCAAATAAATGTAGAAAATTACCAATGTGCACATGTGTAATTGAGAGAGTTACTAAACGGACAGATAATAAGCACGTTTGATTCTTCAGAAAGCCTCAGAGCAGGCAGCCTAGAAATTTTGAAGATACTTTGATCAATATTCAAATCTGAGCCCCAAGTAAACCAATATGTCACTAGAGCTTGTCCTACAACATACCCCATGTGCCTAATCTGCGAACAAACAGAAAAAATCGGGCATTATTTTTATCAAATGATAGTTATTATTTTTATCGAAAGAGTTTTAGATTTGATTGATATGTGAACTTTAACGTCCCAAAACTACCGTATGATTATGGGAGACACCGTAGTGGAGGGCTCCGGAAATTTTGACCACCTGGGGTTCTTTAACCTGCAACCAAATCTCAGCACACGGGCCTACATTTCCGCCTCCATTGGAAATGCAGCCGCTGCAGCCGGGATTTGGTCCCGCGACCAGCGGGTCAGCAGCCGTGTACCTTAGCCACACAACCACCGTGGCGGGGCAGGAACAGAGTTCCAGGTATTTGGATTTGGTGGTAGGTTTTTAGGTTTAACCACAAAAAAGTGCCAAGTTTCGGTGCCTCTGTCATGGGACATTGCCAAAGAAAAGTATTTGATGCAGTTTGTAAATCATTCAATAATATGAATGGATTACAACGTAATGTCTGTTTTGTGATATACTTGAAAACGCTTCAGATATAAATATCAATGTGAAAAACTCTAAGATATGCAATCTTTTTTATCGGCAGAGTTAAACTCAACCGTCTGGTCCGCTCGATGTTTCAGTCTTTCGATATTGTATAAGCACTTCTTTTGTTTATTCACTTTTGTGTAACTATTCCCAATCTATAACAAGATTTCTGCATACTTCTTGGCCAATCCCCTCAATTGGGTATGTGGCAGAGTTGACAGGTAACAAGAAACAAAAAAAGAATGCCTCCCACTACACAAAAGATATGGTTATTTCAACATAGCGGGAACACTGCAAGCGTACTTGTAGCAATTACAAAAACAGTCTTGAACAAAGGCACTGAAAGACTGCTTTTCCTACTTACGCTGTGACTGTCCTGCACGTTTCGTGCAGACCTGACGCTTCCCTTATCTGTGCATTAAACTTTGCTTTCATTTTTACCGCTTCGTGGTACCGGATCTAGCCCAAAGGTGACAAAAGGAACATCTGGGCTCCTTCACCTGGTGGTTGTCAGTTATTTGGAATCATCCAAAATGCAGCGCAGCATTTCAATATGCCATCTATCACACAATCCAGTCATTATCTACGATTATCAATATCATCTATATCCTCATTAGAGTCATCGTCTCGGTTATTATGATGACGCCGATGACATATCAAGGTGCGTCACCTGCGTATGATCTCGCGTGATGGCATATGAAGAATATGTGGGCTGAAACGCACTTCATTGTCTTGAGCGGCATCATCGTCAATAACACTTATAGTGGATACTTTGCTTGTGGTGCGCCAAGACGGCAGAAAAATTCGCAAGGTCTAGAACCAGCTTCTTCTTGATCATCATCATTGTCATCATCATCGTCATTAGTGGCTACAGCACAAGAAGCCGATACCAACGCCAACATAGAAGCCCAGGTTAAAAAGAGGTACACCTCTAAAAACCATCCTCATTGTTACCTAGCAATGAGCAAACCACAGCACTGCTCCACTTGTGTTTCACTCCGCCTTGCCTACCAGGCGTCAAGAGCAGCCAAAGCATGAGGCACGCCTATATACGGAGACAGTCTGCGCAGTCGCAACGCCGAGCTTGCCTGGCGTAACACGAGCAGAGTACGAGCTACAAGACATCCCTGTTCCGACCAAAAGTACCACGACAAGGGCTGCACGCGAGTTTTAGGAGCTGAGTTTTGAGCATACTTGCCAGCTTAGATAGGATGGGGGCTCGGCTTTAATCCATCTACGCCAAAAAAAAGACTTTTAGCATATGGTCAGAACCCCAGGTTAGAGCTCTAAGATTCACCAGTTTTTCTGTTTCTTGAGTAATATACAGCGAGAATAATTTTCTTCTTTTCTTTCATCTGAGCTAAAGATCTTGTTTCTTCTGTATTCAAGGCAATTGTTAAGTAATAGTTTCGGTTTACATCAAAGATGGCATAGTTTGTTTAGACATGAAAAGCTTACCTGAAATCCACCTAAAGTGAATGTTTCAAGATTAGGAGAACTTGAAGGCTGAAAAAATAAACAGTATATTTCTCAAAAAGGTTATGTCTACTTGCGCAGCTACCAATACTCGGTTTATGGCTAAACATTATGCAGATGCTCATTGCAAGACGGAAAGTGTTCGTCAATTACAAGCAAACGATGTCTAAGTTTGTAACTATATTGACACTAAATGATGTCATGAGTCCTGTTGATTATAATACAATGTCTACACAAGCAATCTCAGATCACTAAATTACCACGGGAAGTGACGAGCTCAAATTTGCGTACCATGTAGTAAACCTGTTTAGCCTCGGTTTTGAACGTTTAAAAGTTTAGTGGTGAATTCAGTTGCTGATTGCTTTGCAATAACTGATAATAATAAAGGTATTGGCAGAAAATTTGCTCAAGTAACATATCTGACAGTTAATATCGCATGTTAAGATGACACGTCCTAACAGTACAACGAAGAGTGTAACTCAGATAAGTACAGATATACGCAAACGTGAGCTTGGTCCAGTGCGCATGAGTACCCTTTTCATCGTTCATGGTTGCGAAATTTAGCATCCAATGTAGCATGACATTCTAAATGAGATTGAATTGTACTGGGGCAATCACCAATGATTGTATCTACCTCACACATTAATAAAGTAGTTAACCAAGCTAATAAACACCTTTTCACATGACTTGGTATAAAAAGTCCAGGCAAACGCAATATTATGTACCTTTTGTAATTTTATTTGCACACTATTCTTCTTACGTTTACTTTTTGTAAAGCCAGCTAGAGAAGCTCGAGAATTCCTAAAAAACGAAAAGAAAATGGTGAATCATTATGTAGGGTGAAGCTTTGTCAAATTTTGAGGTCAATACTGCAGTTTAGCGTCTTTTGTAGCCTTTTCATTAGACCCAAAGTAGTGGTTCTTTGACTCTCATATATTTACCAATGTGAGACTTCAAACACCGACTTGACCAACAGAACACGGCAACCGACTGCCCACAACCTATATCAGAACTCACTGAATCACAAAATTGAATAATGGCGCTATTTCACTTCTACTGGTTCTATGCGCATAAGCAGAATGGGGCTTCGTGCTGTCAATCAAAAGCTGAAGAGACGTAAGGTCAAACTTGTTTTTCTGTGCACGGTTAGAACATTCAGCGTGAATAGGGTCTTCGCAAATACTGGTCAGCGAGTTGGCTGTCGAGGCAGTTATTTTGTTTTTCAGCACACGTAGTGAAAGTTCTTCATACCTGCTACACCGTGAAAGATTGGTTAACGAAAAAAAGGTTACTGAAAAGTAGAACTGTGACCAATCTTATGTCAGCTCGTGCTACGAACTTGTAGAAGTCCATGGCAGAAAAAACAGCAGACGTTCCCGATGTCTTGTTTTCGGGTTAGTGGGTCCCGTCATCTTTTAAACAACAGAATTTGCAACATGCTATTGCCTAAATAATATAAACCATAGGTTGGCAATACAAATGTTTTCCCTTCTATTGTCGCGTGTCCTATTTTTACTATGTTAACGGTACCCATTGTGTATTAGATTTCTGCAAAATGAAAGACTAGATAATTAGTTACAGATGAAACGTTTACCTTATTTACACCAAAAAACACAGTGTCAAGTCTTGGGGGACTGGAAGGCTGTACAAAATAACAGCATTGCACTCAACAGATGAACAAACATATACACTTAGTATCTGTTGTTTATGCTGAAGAAGGATCTCCAAATAAAATGGTGGAAGTGATGAAGCTTCCAAATATCAGCCAAAGCAAAATTTATGGGTATATTGGGCGCGGAAATACTGGTAAACGTAGAAAAGGTTTGCATATGCAAGCATGACACGCTAAAGATTTTATTTGTAACGACAGTATATATATTCAGCTTTCTAACAGAATCGCTAAACACTGAGGCTGATGTTGTGTCATGAGCCCAAAAATTTTCTGTGAAGTGTCTACCATATTCCTCTAAGAGGGCAGATTGATCGTTTTTAGTGACCAGCAAAACTAAGTGCCATGCAAGGAAGGTTTCAAAGCGCTTTCCAGGACTTACTATTACTTGTTACAAATCAGTTGCTGAAGGCTGTGTCGCAAGTGATAGCCAAGACAATATTGTCACATGCTCGTGATGCGGACAATATTGGCGACCCAGCACCTTGCTGCAGTCCCTCTTATGGCCGCTTTTGACCGAGTCATACGTTCGATGCAGGCTTTCTGCTACTTCGTATGGCGAATTATTGAAAGCAAGCAGTAACATAGGCTTCAGTATCACGAATGTATCAGGTGACACAGCTGCTGGCATAGAGGCCTCTTATCAGATAATGAATAGGTTAGTAATCTAGTAACAAAAATAGAGCTAGTGATGTGCCTGATGATGCGTCGTCATTGCATTAGCTTGTTCCACATTTCGAAGGGTGCGTTGGGCTCATGAACAGAAAAACTTTCCGCCAGATGCATTGTCATTTTGCTGGTGATAATGCTGTCATTGAATCCTTGAGATATGGCTCTTTTCAATTCAAGTAAATGACACTGGATGTACCACGGAGTGGAAAGCAGGTTCATCAGTCACCGGTTAATGAAGCACCGCTGGTTTTTATGTGTGTGTGTGAGGTGGGGGCGCTCGCATGTCAGTACGTGCACGTGCGAGTGCGCGAGCTTTATTGAGCATTCTAGCATTATTGGTTCCAGCTTGCGTAGGCTCTAGAATGGTCTTAACTACTTACTTTGCGCGCAAATTCAATATCTTAATATAACGTGCTCAAAGAACATTGAGTCCCGCGTGTGTTCCTTGCGCTGGTTGATCGTGAACTATCCCGATCACACTATAATAATATTGCTGCCTCGCATAGCGATGCTCAACACAATAGCCACCATTTTACTGAACGTTTTTTCTTTAAAAACAATCTCTAGCAACTCGGACTGATTTAGCACAAAGCAGTAGAATCAAAATGTTAAATAAACAGGCAACTGAACGCAAATCAAATCAAATCAAATTTTGCTTACATCTTGAAAGATGCGGGCAAGCTTGAGCAAAAATTGAAACAATTTGCTTTAGGAAAGCCAAAAACCAATGTACAAGAATACAGTCGGAAACAATAGCATGTAAAAATACTGTTTAGCATTTGTGTGTAACGCGAAGCCAATAATTCGCGTTACACACATAAAAGTAAGATTATCAGAAATATTTTCATAAAAGCTCATTCAAATACAGTCGCTAATAATTCAAACCTACCTAATAAGTACAAAAACAAGCAAAAAACGTAATGTGTCAATTGAAAACTATTGTTTACATAATATGTACATTCAAAATGCACAAAATATGTATAAATGTGAATATGTACTGCGAGGCAATCGTAGAGCCGAACAGTTTGCAATATACAATGCAAATGTAACACTCTTCAGTAGAGTATCATTTCTTGCATGAAAAGACTTCAGAAAGTGTCCCTCTAAATTGTTATGAGCAACTTATTTATTAAATTATATGCAATTCACCGAGCTCAGCGAACAAGATGGCGCCAATTCGTCAACAACCAGCAACCAACGTTGTCTTTCTCTTTCATGCAGCAAGGCTGCGGCGGCTGCTCTGTATCATAATCCCCCAGTGGTAGAAGCACCATCTAACTACTTGGGTTACTCGCATGTGGTAGAAGGAGGGTGATAAAGCTTTAGTCAAGCTATGTGTACGATGTCTCTCAAAGGTGACGATGATGGCGTTGTATCGGCTGGAACGATCTCGTATGTGATGTCAGTCACCTGGCGAACGACGTGGTATAGCCCTGCGTAGCGTGACAGCAGTTTTTCAGAAAGGCCTACACGCTGAGTGGGGAATCAGAGAAGGACGAGGGAACCTGGTGAAAAGTGCACGTATACCAGAAAGTCCGCCACATTGGTTGCGCAACTCGTCGGAAGTGCTCGTGTGATGGCGTACCATGTCGCATAATCCGTGGTGACAGATATCCATTTGTTGCCTGAGCTGGACATAACAAACGGGTCAAGCAGGTCTAGGCAAACTCGCAAAAAAGGTTCAGTGGAATTGTCGATCGGCTGAAGGAATCCAGCTGGTAGGGAAGATGGTTTTTGCGGTGCTTGCAGGGCTCACAAGCAGCGACGTAGCATCAAACAAAGCGGGAAGACCACGTCAAAAGAAACGACGACGTATCCGCTCGTATGTGCGAGAGACCGCCAAGTTGCTTCCGAAGGAGCGTCATCAAGTTGATTGGGGACAGTCGCACGATGATGTGCTGGCAGGACGGGGAGTAAGTCATGGCCATACGGATCGAGGTTACGGCGATACGGGATCCTGTCTTTCACCAAGAAGATTTGTAGAGATGCGTCGTGAGGCATGACTCAAGCTCGTCAATGATGGTTCGCAGGGAAGCATCCTGTCGTTGTTGGTGGCCAAGGTTGAGTACCTGCGTCACAGACAGAGAAGGTCTGGAAAGGTGTCAGTATGAGCAGCTTCTTCCACAGGGTTGCGTGATAAACATTGCGCATCTTGATGCAACCGCCCTGTTTTATACGTTACGGTGAACGTGTATTCTTGTGAACGTAGGGACCAACGCGCGAGGCGTCCTGTGGGACCCATGAATGAGGCCAGCTAGCAGCACGCGTAGTGATTGGTGACTACTTGTAATGAACGCCCGTATAACTTTTGGGCGAAACTTGGCGACTGCCCACACAAGAGCGAGACACTCACGTTTCTTGATTGAATCGTTGCACTTAGCGGTAAATAGCATTCGGCTTGCATATGCTATATTATGATCATGTCCGCGTTGGTGTTTTAATAGGACTGCTCCTGTGCCGTGCCCACTAGCGTCAGGGCGAACCTCGGTTGAAGGTGATGGATCGAAATGAGCTGAAATCGGCGGTGTTTTAAGGGGGGTCGTGAGCTGGGAAAAATATGGGGCTTGATCAGCGCCTCAGAAAAACGGTGCGTCCTTCTTCAGGAGGTTTGTGAGTGGGCTTGCATTTATTGCGAAGTCCTCAACAAAGCTTCGGAATAGGAGCACGAGCCCACAAAACTGCGAACATCCTTTATGAACTTTGTAACAGGAAAGTCCGTGATGACGTGAGTTTTCTCGGTATCCAGGCGGACTCTTGCGGCATCGAAGAGGTGGCCAAGTATGGTTATTTGACGACGAGTGAAGTGGCAATATGAAGAATTCAATTGAAGTCAAGCTCGACAAAAACGTCAAGAATTTCCGATAAACGATCGAGATGGAAGTCGAGTGTAGGCGAGAAATTGATAACGTCGTCTAATAACATAAGTAGGTTGCCGATTTCAACCCTTGGAGCAATGAGTCCATCATTCTTTCGAATGTGGCCAGTGCATTACAGAGATCAAAGGACATGACTTTGATATGATAAAGACCGTAGGGATTGATGAATGCGGTCTTGTCACGGTCCATATTGTCTACAGCAATCTGCCAATAGCCGTATCGCAGGTCGATATTAAAAAAATACGTAGCACCGTAAAGGCAGTGTAAAGCATCAACGATTCTAGGCAACGGGTAAACATCTTTCTTCGTAATTTTGTTGAAATGTCGAGAGTCTATACGAAAGCGCCATGTTTCATCCTTCTTTCTTATCAGGACAACAGGAGAAGCCCAGGGGCTACACGAGGGCTCTAGTATGTCTTTTGCAAGCATCTTTTCGACTTCCTGTTGTACGACTGTTCGCTCGGACGCGCAAACACGGTATGGACGTCGGTGAATGGTGCTCATGTCACCGATATTGATGCGATGAGTAACAACACTCGTTCGGCTAAAGGTCATGCTGGTGAAATCGAAAAATGTCTCTATAGGACTCCAGGACGTGACGGAGGGCTTTCGCTTGATCCGGAGCGAGGTCTGATGGTACCATGCGATCAACGTCAATGCCCGATGAAAGTGATAGAAATTGGTAACGGTCTGAGGCGCGGCAATTATCCACTCTGAAGGGCTCAACCGTGTGGCCATGTAGGGCAATAATTTTTGCTATAGAGATACCTTTGGAAAAAATTTGGGCAGTGAGGGCTAAATTTACAATAGGAAGGCATGTGTGGTTTCCAACAACTGTCAAAACTGTGCGCGGGACAGCTATGACATGCGTAAGCATCACGGCATGAATCCATGCCACCATGTAATCGCCGTCAGGTACAGTTGGCGTAGAGAAGAGGTCGATGTGTGTAATACCGTTGGGCGGAAGGCGCACGAAATCAATGCAGCAAAGACGCCTTTGGGTAGGGTTGGTCGGATCAGAAAGTAGAGGCATCTCAAGGTCAAGACAGCCGGCTGAACAATCTAGAAGGGCCGAGTGAGCGGTTGTATCTATACCTAGATTTGATCATGAGGGCAATTGCTTATAATGGTTAAAAGAACAGCAGTGCTTCTGTCGGCAATAGTCACACGGGCAGAGCACATGCCAATACTGGCAGCAGATCCCCCGTTGGTGACTCGAATAGCTCGGTGCAGGGCGGCTGTGACAAATTTCTTTAGGTAACGACGAAGAGCAGCACTCATTAAGGACAAATGCGCGCCGGTATTGATCTACGCGCGCACAGGTACATTGTCTAAAGTAACGTCCAAAAGATTCCCGGTGGTCGGTAATGTTACACGAGGATTTCTTGCAGAGGTCATTGTCATGCAGCTCCACCTCCAGAGGCTGCGCTGCCTAGTTTTCCGGTCGGGGGCTCTGTGAATAGGTCGGAGAGGTGGGACGGCGTTGTGGGGTGAACGAGATTGACGGCCAGCAGGGGATGTTGAGTGGGCGTAGTGAGGTCTCGCCAATGGTGCGGCAGAATCAGAGGATTTGGTCGGCATAAGGGAATCAAATTCCAATGCTGAAGACGACTGGTGGACAGAAGTGGCTTGGGGAGGAGGCCCAAAGTGTGCCGGCAAATCCCAGTGTTGAGGCTGGGGTGAGCGATGTGACTGACGCGTCGGCAGTTGAAGCATATGGGCTTGTCATCCTGCGCACGCCGTTCGGACAAATTGCGCTGTCCAGAGTAGTTGGAACGAAAGCGAGGAGTGGAGGGGTGACGGAAAAAAGGCTCGGCAGAGTAGACTGTTTCAACAGGGTGTAAGCTGACGTTTGATAATTCTTGACAAACGACGGCTTGTATCAGTGAGATTGTGGTCGGTGAAGGATCAGGAGTTGGGAATAGAGTGACCACTGGTTGACTTGCATTGACCTTGCAACGAATGATGTGGGTGTGGTTGTCACATCAGGAAACTTGGCGGAAGGCGTCATTGCAAAACGAAGTTGCCACTGTGTTCGGCAGGCACGTGATGCCGTGGGTGACGCGGCGGATTTAGACTGTTCGAGACGGCGGCATTTTGTTAGGATCGTGTCGATGCTCGTGATATGATTAAAAACCTGCAGTTTGAAGGCATCATGAGCAATTCCTTTGAGCACGTGATTAACTTTCTCGCACTCCGACATGCGGTGGTCGACCTTGCTAGAAAGCACCAAGACGTCAAGAATGTTTGAGACATATGATTCCGTAGACGTCTGGGCGCGATTGGCGAGAGTCTTCTTGGCAGCGGGCTGGCGACCAGATGTATTGTCAAAAAGATCATCGATCTTCATTTTGAACAGATCCCAGCTTGTTATTTCGGCTTCATTGTTTTTGAACCATGTCCGTGGCGTGCCATCGAAGTAGAACAACCACGTTGGCGAGCCTGACCGTGCAATCCCAGTGGTGGGTAGCACTGCCACGCTCGTAGAGGTGCAGCCAGGAGTCAACGACGATGGTACCGCCAGAGGAGAAAGTACCAAGATCTCGCAAAGGTGGCAGGGTGACGTAGGTTGTCGACTCGGCTTGATAGGCCGGCGGTGATGAGGCACTGGCAGTTGAAGTAGCCGAAGAGTCTCCAGTGTTCTGACCACTGCGCGTCTCCATGAAGGTACGGGAGTCATGCACCTCCACAAATAATGTTACGAGTAACTTATTTATTAAGTTATCGGCAATGCATCGAGCTCGGCGAACAACATGGCGCCAGTTCATAAACAACCAGCAACTGACGTCGTCTTTCTCTTTCATGCAGCAAGGCTGCGGTAGCTGTTCTATATCAATAATCTCTACAGTGCATTTTTTTCTTTCTTTTTTGCTACTCAGCAGTATATTGAGTAAGTGAGGCAAACAAAACCGTAACATCTGTCTTTCATATTTATTTCAGGAAAAGGTAGTGCTCCAGAAGTCTTGTTCTCATAGAGAACAAAAAGGGACATTTCCTCTTGGATTGGTGAGATTTTTTAAATATAGTTGATTATTTTTTCAGAAACTCTGTATTTTAAGGCTAAATTCAAGAGACGCAAGTTATGTTTGGGCAGAACGTGGAAGCTAACAAAAAAAATCCTTGTGTACACGTGATATGCAACGTTTGCCATGAAACAAAAAATAAATATTTTATGGTTGTTTCTCTGTGTGAGATTTCTCCACACAGAAAAACACCAGTAAATATTGATACATAACAGCCGCTAAACACGGCTGCAGGTAAGAAGAGCCCAAAGTTAGTTTTTGGTTGACGCTAGGCTAGCGCCATCTCGCTCGTCGAGTTCTGTTTGTTGTGCATAAATTATAAAGAAGTTACTGGTAACATTATTGGTGGAGCTGGACGACCCCCGTACCTTGATGGAGACGCGCAGCAGTCGCAACATCGGCGACCCTTCGATTGCTTTCACTGCTGGTACTTCTTCTACGCCACCCTCATCAGTCCAAGCCACCACCAACGTCACACTGCCGCACTTCCGGGATCCCGGCACTTTCTCCGGTGATGGTACGACCGGTCGTGACACTTGGCTGAACCGGTACGACCACGTCAGTGCTACTAGCTGCGGGGATCCCATGCTCATGCCCCCCAACGTGCTTTTCTACCTGAACGGCACTCCCCGAGCATGGTTTAAAAGCCATGAAACCGAATTAATGATCCGGGATCTCTTCAAAGATAAGATCCGCGACCTGTTTGGCGATTTACGCGGTCGTCAGCTCGCTACAAAGAAGGCTCTTGCCATATGAGCCCAATCTTCAACTAAATCATACGTCTCCTACATTCTTTACGTCTTGGCCCTTTGATCCAAGGCCAATCAGTGCATGTCGGAAGACGAAAAAACTAACTACGTCTTGACAGGCATTGCCGACAGTGCTTTCAACCTGCTGGTTTTTAACAGCGTCTCGAGCATCGACACCATTCCTGTAGAATGCCGACGTCTCAAGCAAGCTAAAGCCCGCCGCGTATCCCAAAGCTTCGTACCCCTTCGGAACACAGTGGCTACTACGTGCGATGACGCTTTCTACCAGGCCCCTCGATGTGACGACCTCACACGCACCATTCGTCGAGAGGTCAAGGCAGCACGGCCGGTAGCCACGCCATACCCGACGCTTGTGCCTTCCCTGGCCACGATCTCCTTGATACGAGCCGTCGTTCGTCAAGAGCTATCGAATGTCGGCCTACATCCTGTTCCTGCCGTATACAATGTTAAGCCTTCTTGACGTCCCTCCTCTGCTCCTCGCATCCAACGCAATCCGTCCGAATGGCATACTCTTGATGACAGGCCCAGATGTTTTATATGTCGACGCGTTGGTTATATCTCTCGTCACTGCCTCAACCGCAGGGCTCCAATGTCACAATATGCACCTCAGTGTCACGCCACTTCTGTCTGCCAGTCGGCCTGATAACTTTCTCTATCAATGCCAACCACAATTTCCGGTCCCACAGCACTTATTAGCAGACCTCGCTACAATCTGCCACCGTCCTCTGCTCGTCATCAGTTCTAGTCCCCCCGCAACGCCGTGCTGCCTCCTCGAGCCATTCGCAGCACCTCCGACTGGAAAACCTGGGCGTTCAGCTTCTGCAGGTGGAGCTGCTGTTACAACCTTCGTAAGAAATCCCCGCCTAAAGTTAACGACGAACCGGAGCCTTCTGGACGTTACTGTCGACAATGTTCGTGTCAGCGCAATGATAGATTACTGCCGCGCATGTGTCTATGATGAGTGCTAACCTACGCCGCCGACAATAAAAAGTTGTCCCGCCAGCCTTCAACCGAGCCGCATGAGTCGCCGATGGAAGAACGGCCGAAATTCTTGGCATGCGCTCTGCGTGAGTTTCTAATGGGGAGAGAAGCACTGTTGTTCTTTTCGCTGATGTCGAACATTGCCCTCATAAACTAATTCTTAAAATGGATTTTCTAGCTATGCACACTGCCCCCATAGACTGTTCAGCTGACTCTCTCCATCTCGATTTACCTCTCTTTTCCGACCTGACCAGCTCACCACAAACCAGCTTCTGCTGCATTGATTTCACGCGCCTCCCGCCTACCTCTGTCACACATGTCGACTTATTCTCCACCCCGCCAGTACCTGACGTTGATTAAATGGTGGCTCCGATTTCTGCCGCGATACTTTCGCATGGGATTGCTCTGCGCATATGATTTTGACGATTAGGAGGAACCGCACCTTCCATCCACTGGTCAAATTCTCGCTCACCACCCAAGCTCAACCACAAGGTATCTCCGTGGTTGAACTCACAACACAGCCGTCACAGTCGTAGCTTTCACTACGACTCTGACGTGAATTCCGCGCAGGCCGGGCGTTTTTTCCTTTGTAATGCCTAATGTTAGCACGATCAATTGTCTAGCTGTTAAAAAATTTGCAGGAGACGCCTTGCACAAAAGTTCTTCAGGAGAGAGGTCCTACTCCACTGCTCATTGTTTGCTGTGAGTGAAAAAAATTCCAAAATTGTATGGTAAAAGTATTTAGTAAGTGACCATTTTTTGTAAGGGCTACTTGTCGTCCTCAGAATAACTTCTTTAGATTCAACCCTTGTACTCACGAGAGGATGTACTCGGACAACGAATGCCGCCCCAGCTCTAGTCATGTCACAGTGGCACGAGTCATCATTGCAAGCCAAGCTTAGAAGCTGCTATTACTACATGTTGTGACTTCCTTTATTCAACCCTCGCAGGAGAAGAGCAGTCATCTTCATTATTGAGCTTCCTCATGAGCTGACACTTGGCCTCGTGGCAGTGCCCGCCCAACCTTGTCACTTTCTTTTTTCTTGAGTTCCAATAAAGCCTTCCATTTGACAAGACGTGTTTTTACTTGATGTGAGCTACCCGCAGCAGTAAGGCTCAAAGGTCACACACATGGTGCCAAAAACACAGGATATTGACGACGCAAACATCATCGTTGAGAGCCGTAACATCTCGGAAGACGGCCCCTGCGATCTCGGCGAGATGCATCGACTGCGGGTGGCAGAATATAACACTTTAGACAACGCTACAGCCTGTGGTCAAAACTGGATGTCCTGCTGTCCGATGTAGAAAACCACTTGTGAGGAAACCAAGCCGTCACGGAAGCAGCAGTCAGTGTATTCCTCGACCGAAAAAGCTCATATTATGGTCAGATAAATAAAATAGATGAGGATATTTTTGAAGAGATTCCAGACAACCTGTTGGTCAGCGAGACGTTAAACACTGTAGAATACCGCGACAAGGTTGTTACTCTCCCAGCTAATCTACGAGTCAAGCTGAATGAAGGTCTGGCTCCTCCAGCCCCATTTCTTACGAACGTTCACCTGTTATCATCTGGCAAGAGCAAGCTTCAGCAACTATAACTCCTAAAATTTGATAGTAACCGCAAACTATGGCCGATATTTTGGACGCAGTTTACATCAGCAGTTCACAACACCAGTGAGTTAAGCAGAGCTGACAAGTTCAACTACTAGAACAGTTTGGTTACCAGAGTGGCTGTGTCTACCACATCGAGACTACAAGCAACCGAAGAGTGCTCTAAAGACGCTATTGACATTTAAAGAAGTGTTCCAGAGATGAACAAGTTATTGTGGACGACCATTTGCAAGGTTTGCTCGACCTAAAGCCGGTGTCGTCGTGAGCAGACGTTCGTAAGCTGAGGCAACTTTACGACAAGGTGCGGGCTCAGATTCGAAGCATCAAGGCGCTTGGCACAAACTCGACAACTTATTGCTCCTTGCTTCGGGAAATCCTGCTAAGAATTCTACAGACGGACATGGTGCTGGCTTTCCACGAGATGCACAAGATGTCCTCGTCGGCTGCATTCTCTTTGAATAAGTAAGGGAATTCAAACCGTGTAACGGTTCCGGAAGATAACGATCTTCGGATGCTTCTGGAATTCTTCGAATTTCAACTCACTTGTCGGGAAGCTGTTGCTGAACAAGACGCAACTGAAACTCGTCAAGCCCAAGGTAAGGGCGGACTAAAACCCCGTCACCCACGGACGTTTTCACGAGAGCTATTCTAAAAAGCTCAACAAAACGTTCACAAACAGTGCCTGTTCTGCCAGTTTGAAAAGTTCTGCCCGAAGTCTGTGATACGAAGGATATCGACTTCTCTAAAAAGGAAGGTGCTCATCAAAGCGGGAAGGTGCTTCGTTGCCTAAAGTAGGGCCACATGGCTAAAGAGCGCAAAAGCCGGTGAACATGTTTCGATTGCACGCCAGAAGGCACGCAACATCTGCGCATCCAACGACACCAAAAACGACAAGAAGGTGATATCTGCATCGGTCCATCTGGTGTTCAAGCAGGCAAGGTTAGTCGTAATGCTGCAAAGTGTTTAAAGCAACCGTACTGGGCGCCAGATCATCTGGTCGCTACCAAGTTCCTTTTGATAGCGGAAGTCAGCGGAGCTTGATTAAAACCAAAGCTTATGGAAGACTTGGATGCGTACTAATAGAAGAAAAAAACGTTGGCTATCTGTATGCTCGGGGCGATAGCATACGGAAAACCATGAAGAAGGTACGTGTATCAATTCTCTCTGCGAACCAGAAGTTTGCAATTTCAACAAAGGCACTGGTGCTGGACACAATATGCACTGAATGCATATTGGTACCAGAAGAAAACGTTATAAGAGAAATGAACTAGATGCACTTGGATACGTGAGCACTTTCTTCACAAGGAGTAGAAGACAAGCAGATTGCTGTTCTCATTGAATCAGACTATTATAAAGATATAATGACTGGCGCTGGAAGCCTGTGTTCGAAAAGTGTAAAGCTGTCAAGACGAAACTGGGATGAACTGTGCAAGCCCCATTGTCTACTGCAGCCAATGTTACGCAGTGTGCCAGTGTTGCAGTCCAACAATTCACAGTGACCGAGCAGAATATCTAAAAATTATAACTCGCTTCTGGGATATAAATTGCCGGTATCCAGGCCCAAAATGGAGGAACCACGGTCGCTGATTGGGTGCTGGCAAATTTTGAGAACAACACTAGTAAGAGAAACAATCGATGTGAAGTGACACTACCGTGGAAAGAAAAGGTTGCTCTAGGCGAAAACTACGCATTTGCACTCAAACGTCTGCACAGTTTGATGAAGAAGCTTATCAAAGACAGTGACCTCTTAAAACAATATGAAGCAACTATTCGAACGTAACTCGAAGAAGATATGATGAAAAAGTACCTACAAAAGAAGACCAGTCATTTGGACCACGGAATTATATGCCACACTGAGCCTTCAAAAACGCGAGGACTACTACGAAAGTATGCTTCGTGTTCGACGCTTCGCCTCATTATTCCGGATGAAGTCTTTAAACGACAATCTAAAATCCCGCCCAAATCTAAATCCTGACGTAGTGACACTACTGTTTTTTGTTTCCGACACTACAATAAGCAATGAATGCTGATGTTCAGAAGGCGTTTTTTTAATTCGCCTGCAAGACACGACAGTGATGCGCTTCGCTTCTTGTTGTTCAAGACTTCGCCTCAAGTGGACAGCCCACTGCCGAAATAGAAGTTTGGAGAATGACGAGAGTGCGCTTTGAAGCTACTTCAAGTTCTTTCCTATTGCTTCAACCATTAGGCACCATTTCAGGTCCGAAGACAACCGCTTCCCTCGACAGCCCGGCTAGTGCAAGACTCCAGTATTATTGATGATAATATTATTGGAGCTGACACTATTGAGCAAGCTATTCAAATGCATAAAGACATGATTGAAATCTTCAAAGATGCTTCGATGA
>WOVY01008184.1:0-13995 GCA_013436015.1 Rhipicephalus annulatus
TACAAATGTAGTGATTATGGGTGATTTCAACATTGATATACCTGATCTATCTTCTTCTAGTTCTTTGAATTACTCCAGTGTTTATCAGAGTTTGGCTATGAATGTTTTAATCTCCCTTCCCACACGCTGCATGAATGGCGCAAGTATCATGATTGACCATGCACTTTCTAATTTATCACAAGTGCCGGATGCAGGGGTTCCTAATGTCGACATCGCTGACCCATTACCCGATTTTTCTGCGCTTCAACTGTACCTCTTCACCGACTAGCATATCTTACATCAGGTGTGTTCTAGACAAAGAATCGTTCATTGATGACATCATGAACACTGATTGGTCGTCAGCAATACCCTTGCATGATCCACAAATTGCATTTTCAGAGTTTTCATCCATATTATTGTCACACATTCAGCGTCTTACTAAGGTTCGCAAATGTAAAAAAAAACATACGCCAGTCCTCAAAACCCTTGGGTTACTGAAAAATTACTGAAGGAGCTGAGAGCCAAAGAAAACCTTTATAGGAAAACATAACGGAAGCCTTTTAATTTATAATTACTCGCGCGTTACAAAAAAAATTCTGCAATGCGCCTACATTTCGTCTGAATAATGCAAAAAAAAGATGTATTATGAACGAAAAATTGAAGATGCTGCTTCAAATAGGAAGAAAAAATGGGAAATTGTCAACTCATTCCTGGACAGGAATGAAAGGCATTCTAGCATCACTACTATTCAGTATAAAAACCTTACGTATGATGCCCCGTTAGAATTGCGGAGGTCTTCAGTAATTGCGAGGTCTTCAGTAACTACTTTTTTTAAAATCTGATGTCATCCCCAAAGCCGACTATCATCTTCCCCTTTCTCGTATGTCACAATCGTTCTTCCTATTTCCTACTACATCTTATGAAGTACACGATGTCATTCGTGCTGGCCCTGATGGTATTCACCCAACCCACGTAAAAATGATTGCTTGTGTTGTTTCTGATACATTGGCATCCATCATCGACCTAGTTTTCAAAACTGGCAATCTTTCCTGTAGAATTGAAAAGTGGCAGAGTCGTCCACGTTTTTAAGAAAGGTGAACGTACAGTGATATCCAACTATTGACCCATTTGCATATTACCATTTCTCAGTAAAATATTCGAAAATTGCTCGAAATTCGTCTGACGAAATACCTCAATAAGTCTCAGATTTATCTCTTTCCCAATTTGCTTTTCGGGAAGCATATTCCACTGACCCTCGCTTTGTTATTTTTAACTGAAAAGTTAAACTGAAACTGAAAGCAATCGATGGGGGCTACTACGCAGGTTCCGTTTTTGTAGATTTCACCAAAGCATTCGACACTATCAACCATTGCATTCTTCTTATGAAGCTTGAAGCGATAGGCGTAACTGGTTCTGCACTATCAATAATAAAAAACTACCTTCTCAATAGAAGCCAAGTTGTCAGTCTGTCAGGTCATAACTCCATACCTAAGGTAACAAATATAGGAGTATCTCAAGGTTCTATTCTCGACCCACTTCATTTCATTATTTACATCAATGATTTGTCATCTTGCCTTGCCAGCTCAGAATGCTTATTGTATGCAGAAGACACAAAATTTTGAACACTGATAAATGCCTCCAATCTCTGACACAGAAACTTAATCATGACCTTTCAGGCTTAGCTGCGTGGTGTATCCATAATAAATTACAAATAGATCCCACCAAAACGAAATTCGTTGTTTTCCACTCTCGCCAACGTGAACACAATTATATCTCGCCAATATTCCTAAATCAATTCGCAATTGAAGCAGATGATGAGGCGACGTTCTTGGGAATTAGACTGGACCGTCATATTGAATTTCATTCGCATGTTGCATACCTGCGGGAAAAATGGCTTACGGCATACGTGTTCTAATTAAATCCCTTGATATCTTTTCCAAACCCACATTACTTCCATTGTACTACGCATTTATTCATTCTCATATTAATTACTGTATCACATCTTGGGGCAATACCTATAGCAGTCATCTCGTCTCCCTTCAAACTATGTAAATCACTTTATTAGAATTGTTACCCACAGTCATTATCGCACTGATGCTAAAGCACCCCTGCATGCCAACAACATCTTAACAGTCGAAAACACTTTCAAATATAATCTAGACATACTAGTTTTCAAGCAAATAAAAAATCAACTTCCTTTGTGTATAATCCCTCCATCTAGTCTAGAGAACACTAACTTAACAAGGTTTGCACAAAATTACAATTTTATCTTACCTATAGTTCATACTAACTATGGCGAACAAACCGCTCACTTCACTGGAATCCATCTCTGGAATACTATACCTTCAGGAATAAAAGCCTCGGAATCAATCAGCATATTCAAAAAGGATATGAAGACTTTCCTCTCATCCATTCCATTAATCTGGATAGCTTTGGTGACTTCTGTTACTCCCGCTCCCTTTCATGCTTTCTCACAACCTAACGTTAGCAAAGCATCGCATCGTCATCCTACATTGCTGATATCAGATGTCACTGTTTAGTTTTCTTTTCTCCTAGTTTATTTTTGCTATCTTTCGCCGTGGTAATTATCTGAAAACTAGTTAGGAGAGTTGAATCACGTCTGTTCTTATGTTGTCTCATTTCAGTTTTTGTTGCTGCTTTCGGCTAATGTTTTTCTTAAGTCGAACTCCTTTTTCGTTTTTACCTGCGATGCATTTCATTACCTGTTTTCTGTACCACTGTTTGCTGCATCAAATAATTTTTTCTATATTCACTACTGTAGGAGGTCCCGATTCAGTCTCTGACTATGGGACCTCCTTCTGTATACACAAATTTTTGTAAATGATTCGATGACAAAATAAAACCATTTCTGATTTCTTCTGACCGGGATCAATCAGTCTAGATAAGATTTTTTATCGTTATCGACGCGCAGATTACGGTTATATTCCTAGTGCAGAGTTTCCCCTCTCACAAGGCGATTGTTGGTTTCTTTGACAAAAACATGAGAACGTAGTTCTAAATTATTATTTTCTTATGTTTGCGTTATTGCGATGAATATGAGTCACTGCTGCCGACACTTATTCGTATTGACGATGCTCAAAGGCCTTCTTAAGTTTGCAGACCACTGCGCAAAGCTACTTTCATGGCGAGAAGATGAACACATGGCTGAACGATTCTTCATACACGAAATCATTGCAATATGTGACGGTGTGTGTACCTGTGTAGTATACTGGTGGCGCACAAGCAGGAAAAAAATCCGAACAGTGACCGACATGCCAGAAGCGGAACTACATAAGATGCGTACGTACAGCATGTTAAAATGCAGTAGAAAACCATCCGCATCGTAGAACTTTTCATACAAAACATTTATTTATTAGCATGCCTCACTTGTACGACCTTTAGAAGAAGCTAATCCTTTATTATACGGTTCAATCAGTGTACCTAATTTTATCATCACCATTTAAAAAACATTTCAGCACTACTGTGGTACGCAAACTGCCGCAAATAAACCCCCTCCAGTGAATTTTGCTGCGCACCCCGTGGGAGCGTCGGTGAAAAATGGCCCCACGCGCCGCGCGTATGGCAAGCGGGCGAGAATAATCGAGGAGGAAACGCGCGCGTGGAGGAGAGAGTCATTAGTTTCCCAAGATCAAGGGGTTTTAGCCGTAGCGTGTTCAACAATGGAGAGGAGAAGTCGTCAACTCTTCCCTACTTCCAGCTTCACAAAACGTGACGTAACGGCCTCTCCTCAGTTTATTACTTCATCCATGATCATAGTCGCTGAGCACATGTGTGGCCTGCACTGCAGTGTTTTTTATTTTATTTCTTTTTTGCTTAGCGATTGCTCTACCCTTTTTGCAGTCGCATATTATGCGCCACCTGATTGCCAAACGAATCACTTGTTGTGGCGTGCAATGTCTAAGCACCTTGCCCTCCACTAAAGGCATGCCTCACGATCATAGCTGGTTGTCACGCAAAACCTCCAATAGTGTTATAATATTCTGTATTTCCTTTCACCTCCTCAGTTTTGAGTGGATATGCACTGGTGTAAGATTTAGCCAAGTCATCGCAATGCCGATATTTTTGACGCATTTTTGAAAAAAAGTCATAGCTTTGCCGCAAAGGCGAAGCAATGAATGCGAGAGCAACAAATCAGAAGGGCACGCGCCGAATGGCAAGCAGATATGAACGTGTCCAGCATTTCTCACGCACAAATGACGCACAAAACGTACTCACAGGTACAGATGAACGTGAATAAGCGTCTTAGTTGTGACTTCGCTGTGTTTGAAAAGAGTGCCCTTTTCGCTAACGGCGACTATGAAACAAGTGCAGTGACTTCTGCGCGCCCGGTAACCACAACAGAACCATTTCGATGAAAGCCCGAGGCGTGCAATTGTCCCCAACGTGAGATAAGCGAGCACATGCATGAGCATCCCCTCTCCACGTGGCAAAGTACGCGTGGGGGATGAGAGCGTGCCCCACCGCGTCGTGACGCTCTGGCGACGCGCGCTCATTGCGCCATCTCATCGGTAATGCTGAAAACACGATAGTTTCGTCAAGATGCCCGTCGGCAGCGGTAAGTGGTAGATATGAATAGCTTGCCATTGAACGTTCAAGGAGCTGCTCCTTCGTGGCTTACTGGCTAACACCCCACACTCTCAATACAGAAGTCGGACGTTCGATTCCGCGCAACGTAGTATTTAAATGCGAAGCATTTCTTGACTAATTTTGACGAGTTTGACCGTATTTGGCTATCTATATATCTAGTTAGCCGCCTATGAATTTCACCTTTCCTGGCTGCTTGGATAATGTGATCTATACGAAAATTGATGTGGCATAACATGACTGTATGATGGGCATGAATGACTAGTCATAACATGAAAATCATGACTGCATCTCATGATTCACATGTCATGGACTTGCTGCTCCTAGGTAGTTTCCTTCACATGTTATATCGCAAAACTGGTATGGTATGACATGGCCACATGACCTACATAAGTGACAGGCCCTCACGTGAAAATCATGACATGTGTGCCATGTGTCATGCTCATGATACGCTCGCGGTCGTTTCACTAGCTTCACATATACCAAACATGGTATTACGGGACGTGAATCGATGACGAAGGTATAAGACTTGTGAAAACATAATCATTACCATCGTGTCATGTAAAACAAGACTACATGCTACGCTCATAATGCACTCGCGGCCATTTTTTAGCTTCACATATACCAAACTGGGAATTACGTGACGTGCATAGATGGCGAAGATGTATGACTGGTGCAAACATGATAATCATGATATGTGTGCCGTGTAGAAACATGGCTACATGCTACGCTCATGATGAGCTCATGGTCATTTTGCTGGTTTCACATACACCAAATTTGGCATGACGTGACGTGAATAGACGACGAAGATAAATGACACGTCCAAACTTGATAATCATTGCATCCGTGTCACCTAAGGCTTGACTACATGCTGCGCTCATAGCACGCTCGCGGCCGTTTCGCTAGCTCCACATATACCAAATTTGGTATTACGTGACGTGAACGGACGACGAGCACAAATGCAAGGTGGTAAAATTATAATCATGATATGGTAGTCATGTAGCGCATAATTTGCATGCCTATCAGTGCTGGTTCTGGTATGGTAAACGTTAGAGGTACCGTCGTTACGCGAGTATAAGCAACATACTTGCATCTATTTTTGATATGTGAGTGCGCATAGGATTTATACTTGTTTACTGTATACTACATCTGTCCGCATCGTAACCTTGTGCTAATCTTAAAGTGACGTATCAACCTTCCTTATTCGTGCTTCGCATGTCATCGATTCCCACAGTACGTGGGATTTCCCTTTTTTTTATATTTTAAGTTCTTGCGATACCAAATATATAAATACGTATATATATATATATACTGTGAATGACGAGGACGCTGGCGGGAAAATCCAGCCCAGAGTTTTTATATAATCGTAATTGATATAAAATAAATATATGAACTACTAAATAGCACAAATAACAAAGTCTAGCAAAACTTTATTAAGTCAGTGCGTCTGCCCATCACTGCCTGTTCTTGTGCTGTGATGAACTCCATCATAAGGTAATACACTTCGTCTGGCTTCTCTGCAGCACCATAATGGCTCATTCCAAATAGCACAGCTTCAGTGAATCCAGGTACTTTTCTGACGTAACCAGCGTGGCCCATATGTGGTTTCCACACGGGAGGGACGCCAGAGTTCGCGTGGCGCTTCGAGGTATTCTTCAGAGTTCTTCCACTTCAATCTCGCGTAATATTTTCGCTGGTTCACCGATGGGAAGAGGGCGTCCAGTTTGACCAGTGTATAAGAGCACATTAGTCTCGTTCAGCACTCGTTGCGTTAAATTTGTGATATTTGCCATATAGTCAGAAGACAGGCTCTTCAAAAGAGTCATGTTAAAATATTCAAATGATCTATTCTCTGCAACGTGAAATTCGTGTCTGATGGAGGCAGTATCTTTCAGAAATTCATAGCACTTTATGTAGTTCAGTGGTCTCATGGTGTACAGAGGACTCGCATGATCACTATAAGAGGTGAGGATTTGGAATAAAGTTGGTTGCACTCCAGTAGGATCTGCAAATATCGTGGCCAATAGCAAATACGGAACCAGAGAAGCATTTCCTTTTTCTGCCTGATTCTTCAAGTCATCAAATGCCGCCGAAAACTTTTGATATCCTGTTTCGTTGAGCATGGACATCCAATAAAGAAAGTCGCTAGAGTTCGCAGTTTCAAGTATCGGACCAAGGAATGAATTGCCACCAATGATTCCTTTGAAAATAAGTGGTATGTTTTTTATATCCGGATTTGTAAGAAGCTGGTGAGCGATGCCGACAGAGTACCTCGCTGAAAAAAATAAGCAATGACAACCATGTGGTTAACGGTGTAACATTACATCACAATTGCAAAGGACCATGTTTCCTAAACTATCTTAACAATGTTCGAGCTATGATTCATGGCGTATAAAATTGTGAGGTTTGCGATTTCGCGAGATTGCGAATATCTGAGGAAGTAGGCAAGAGAGGCCAGGCTAGGCCTTCTTCTATTGCGATAGATCACATGTGGGGTATCTTAGCCTGTCTTCGCCGTCACGGTTGTCATCATGTTAGTAGTTCATTATTTTTTTATTATTTATTAGTGCAATGTTCTATATTGGAAAGTTGTAGTGCATAATAAATTACGGCATCCCCTTTATTTAGATATCATAAACGGTTTGCGATGCTTGCCTTTTGGCCCATCAACTCATCCCGCACATATATCGACGTCCGCGAGCAACTGCAGGGGTTCAGCGACGCACTCATGGTTCTTGTATGGCCACCTATCCTATTCCACCAGTACGGTGCCCACTATTATGTGTGCCTGGTAGACAGCATATAGTTTCTCACAAAAATACTTAGAGAAAAATCTGGTGCCACCGTCTGTACGATTTTCTTAAAGGGCCTCGTCGGAGCACTGGGAATAGTGGTATATGCATAGTTTCCTAAATTTACACTAGGCAGAACTCTGGCGCTCGTCGAGCTGCAACGCATACCGCTTCATTGATCACGGGAATTATGGGAATGAACTTGGGTTTGCCAAGTCTTCGTACTTAGTGGTCCTTCTGGCTTTGCGTATCTTGAAACTGCTTTGCCACGACAGAACAATTGATGTTTCGGCAGTTACGCTTCATAACCTTGATATTTTAGGCTTATACTTTCAAATCGGGTCTTGAAGTGAAAAATGGTTTGTCCTTGCCTTCGAAAGAAAACCAAAACAACAGCAATAAACGAAGCCACAAGTGCGTTCATCACCCGCAAGCACGAATACTGCAAGCACGAAATTCATGTCATACCCATAATTCCCATTATCGCTGAACGATCGCTGCGCGAGTGTTCCCACTAGTTAATTTTAGAAAACTTTGTGGTTATATGTGTCTGCAAGGCTTGTGTTGGTGTTGAGTTCAAAAGCTTCAGCTCAAAAGTGGTTACGACTGGGCAAATAAAGCTTCTTTAAAATGAAACTTTTATAAGTGGATCGCGTTCACGTGAGTTGTATTCTAAAATAACAGTACACTCACTTTGACGGCAATACCAAGTGGCGAAAGAAAGAAACAGATGACACGAAATGGCAAAAAGGAAGCTCGTTTTTGCGTCTGCCTGCCAAGCTTAGTGGCCGCTGGTTACTTTTTACGCTTTCTAAAAGTGTACATCAGCTCTGAAATATTAAGTGTTAAATAAAGACGTTGTTGTGCAATGGAAAAAACATAAATAGCTTATTATGGGCTGTTTTAGTAAGAAATCAACAATCTTGTGAAGCCACACACCTCTTCGAGGCATGCAAATCGGAGTCAATTTCGAAGCTAACATATCCCGGCCATTGAGGAAGGGAAAATATGGGAGGGAGCGTCACGCACCGCGATGGAAGCCCACCAAGCCGGCCCAACACGTGACTAAAACCACAGCGCACGTGGTAGGTTTTGGTTCACTCGGTTTCGTTTTGTTTTGAAAAGTACTTCATCGCTCGTAGCGCAGAAGCACTACCGTGAACGCTGTGCTCACGTTTCTGGACTTTCGCGTCGAATGGCAGTGTTTCTTCGAAGCTAAAATAGTTTTCGCAGTCAATGATCTCACGGAGACACGTCTCAAGAAATGCGGCGTATGATTATTGCGAGAAGTTGAAGAGCGAAGAGACTTTAAATGAAAAGAAGAGAAAAGTGAGGCCCCGTAACCGTCTCTCAGGGGGAGGACACCTCAACAGTAGCTCACGGAGAATGGGATAAAAGATGGATTAAAAAATATATTTAAAAGGTAAAGAGAAAGAGGGGGAGAAAGGAGAGAGCGAGGCGCAGGGACAATGAACGTCGGAAGTAAGGAGAAGGTAGGAAATATGGACATGGTCGCTGGAGTCCGAAGACGGGCACCACTCGGCGAGAGCTCTTGTCGGCATCAGGAGATGGCTTAGGGCGAGCCCAGTCGGCCAGAGCTGCACTGTCGTCGGAGATAGGAGGGGGGGGGGGACAACCGGTCGGCACGAAATCCAGTGAGTGAGTCAGAAGAGCGAAAGTTTTACTACGTGGCTGTGCCCTGTTGCAGGTAAGGTTGTTTCTGCGGCTCGTGGTTCTGTATGTGGTGTATGTTGCCATTTCAGAAGTTAAGCTCTTAGCTTCTAAAGCGAGGGTAAACACCGCAGTTTTTAAGCCTACTTTTAGTAGCGATGAGCAAAATCGGCAGTCGGAGTGTACCTTTCCCCATCATTTGCCAATGCATCTTGCGGGCTTTGTAATGAAGATCGTTTGCTTTCGATGACCTACCGCTCATTACTGTTGTCAGTGAAACCAGTGCTGGGAATAGCGGAGACCAGTGCTCGTAAGAGATCTGAAGCTACCGTGCGAAACACCTGGTTCGTTTAAAAGACAGTTCGTTGAGAAACGCTGCGACGGTTTTAATCGCCTGAATTCACTACAGCTGGAGAAATGAATGGTCATGGTAACTGATAGAGTTGTCTAAAAAAGGAACCCAAGTAACCATGTGCTGTCAGGCGTGCTTACATCATTCGGTGCTCAGTAAGTTACTTGGACAACATTTTTTTTGGTTCTCCATATCATATTTAGTTCTCAAGTTCAACAAAACTTTATGGTACTTTTGTAGGCCATACTTCACCAAACAAGGGTAACGCAATAATATAGGCACTATATTTTCTCGGTTCCATTGCAAAATAAAAATTTGTGCTACCTGCTGTGCTACCGCTACGCTATCTGCACATCCGCGCGAAAAATATGGAAGCACGGGAGAGATGCGATGCGGGCTTGTTGGTAGCTACGCCACTCCCTTGACATGTAGAAAATGTTGCATGGGGCGATCCGGGAAATGGGTCAAAGATAGATTGCGTGAGTACAAAGATACTGTTGGAAAAAATGCTAGTGATGGTTGTCTCGCGCAACATTGTAAACAGCATCAATGCTTCCCTATCTTTGAAACACCAGAATAATAGCTAGAAGCAAATCTGAAATTACTCATTTTATAACAGAAGCTGAGCAGATTGCCGCACTTGGTGATGTGTGTGTTAGCCAGCCGTCAATAGCACTGTCAGCAAAAAGAGTTAACGTATCTGCGCAAGACACGAGATTACCATTGTGTATATGTATGCATGTACCTGTATTTTTTATGCTGTTCCTTTATTCACGTGCTCACATGTCTGTGACTCAATAGAAAAGTGCATATATGTTCTCTGGTTTCTGAGAACAAACTATGTGTGAAGTCAGCGCTCTGTCTACATGTGCCTTCATTCCTTCGTGTTAGTACGTGCGCTACAAGGAAACTTACTCAAGATGAAAGCACGCATCCACGCACGGAATAGAACAACGTCACACAACATTCCTGTCGTAAAACAATACAGTTTACCTTCGTGGTTGTAAATGATAAGAACAAAATATGACCGGCAACGCACGCTACTCAAGCTGTACGAGCCGGTCATTTTTTTTTTAACCTAAACGCGTGAGCGTTGACGACACAGGCATTAAGCGATGTATATAACGGAATGCGGCGGTGAACTGAACGAGAATATACGTGCATGTACACTGTCATTTTAATGAAAGGGATCACACGTACGCGTGGCCTGCGCTCGACGGCGGCTGCTTGCAGCACCATCAACGGACAGCAAAAGCAAACACGTTCGCTTTCAGCGTCATTTGTTGCAGAAAAAAAATATTAAGTTATGGCTGGTAGATAAGCGCTGCTAGATTGCACTCCCTATCTGCTCACGCCTGCAGTGCGTAGTCCACTGCTAACATATCAAACGTTGTTCGTGACCACGGCGCAAGCTCAGTAATCGCCCCGATATCACTCGCCGCGTGAGCAATAAGAGAACATAATCTATTAGCACTTGCCTACCGCCCATTACTTACGTTGCTCGACCATAGATGACGCCAAAAACGAACGTGCTTTCTTCACTTATCGTTTATGGTGCTGTAGGCAGCTGCCGCAAAGCACAGGCTACGCGTTCGCGTATAAAGAACGACAGTATATGTGACGAAGAGACCAGTGTACAGCCACTTCTCCTAGGCTGTTCCAGGAATCAGGCAACGGTACAACCGGAAAATACGCCGATTGACTCGACCGTCGACGCTCAGTCATTCAGGCTAAAGAAGCACTGACATCAAATTTACTCATGTCAAGATTTTCGCGTCAAAGAGTAGCTATCGACCACCTGTTAGCGATTCGCGACCTTAAACGCAAATGAGGAACGAATGAATATTTGTAATACTGATTTATATACCCGCTATTGAACGTGGTTTGAAAGGCGTCGAAAACCCGACAAAATATAGTGCTGTCAGGGTTACCTCGCGGCCACGTCGAGGCTGCTGCACAGCTGAAGCTGCTTTCACAAAAATTGATGACGTCATGCACACTGGCATTTTGCGTGGTAGGAGCGCACGTGCAGTCAATCCAGCTGTGTCTATGATGATGTAGACTAAGGCTCCCCCATGCGTTTTCCGCCGGCTAGGTTACAGGGAAGCTGAAGCACTTTTCTAAAAAAATGACTTTAGAGCGTGTAAGGACTGTTGGATGCTTGCTGAATTAGAAAAGCGATGTGAAAGTTCTCAAAAGTTATTGCCAGGGCACTTTTTGGTGAAAAAATAGTGGCTATGGCCGTCGGACATCTTGAGACGCCGAGCAAACACGGTGACGTATTTTTTGATATGAATCGTCATCTGCAACAACACCACTGCTGAAGTGTGGCCTCTTCGAATAGTTCCGGCAATGGCACGTCGTGGTTTAGTCACGGAAGCCGTGGCTGAAGACGTCATGGGTTAGTCACGGAGGCCGTGGTTGAAGATAAGAAAGAACACTTGCTCCGGGCAAGAGGAAACGAAGATGACGTATGTTTCCACGCTCACACTTTCAGTGCTGTTGAGAAACGGACCGATCCCGCCGCTTCCACCACTGTTGAGTAGCGGACCGATCCCGCCGCTTCCACCACTGTTGCGAACGACGGGCCGATCCCGCCGAAGCCACCACTGTTGCGTAGCGTAGGTTTATCAGCTCGCGACTGCTCCTGCGCAGAGCCGATAAGACGAGCGGACGAGACGACGGTGAGTTAAACAAGGTTTATGTACAGCATATATACAGAGGCGTTACAATTTCGGCACTGGGGCCGACAGAGACTCGAAGAGCCGAACTCTCCTCTCTAACACATAGGTCAGCCTTTCGCCTAAGACCGCTGACTCACACACATGTCGGCCCTCCGACATGGGGACTCCTCTCTCTAGGACCGCCGATCGCGACGCGCCGCAGGGCTTCTTTTATTTACACAGGGTCCAACCAAAATGTCCAATCAGAGGCGCCGCTTTGTCGTCAGGGCAGACTCCTCCAATGGCGCGCCGCGCCATGCGTCAGACCACCAGGCACGCGGCCGCCGGCTCGCTGTCACGTGCGCCGCTGACTCACTGCACCTGGGCCAGAGGGCGCCGCGCGTGTTCACGCCGTTGAGATGTTCGCGTCGGGCGGGTTGCGGCTGGCCTTGACCCAGATTGCCTTTTTCCGAGGCACGGACGTTTGACGAGGACTCGCTGGCATAACAGCACCCCCGCCGCCAGACAATGCACCGGAAAGACGAGCTGCTTCCACGGGGCTCGGATGTCAGGTGCGCTCGTCCGCCAAGTCCCTCCAGGTTCGCCTCCAGGGCCATGGGGAGAATACAGCTCCAGACTGTTCCGGGAACACATCCCATTTTTGACGACGGATCCCAGCTCCACTGGCTTGTCGCCACAACTTGCTGACCAGCTTCACTCGTCTCTTCTGACCATCTTCGGTTTCAGCACTTGTCGACGGTTCTGCAACTTGCCAAGACCGGATCGACAACAGACAACACACGACACACGCAAGTGCCCTCGGTCACCCGACAGAACACCAGACAAAGTATAGTACAACATATACCTATCTACGTGTCTATCGGAATTTTGTTCCCCCTACATCAAGAGGCACATGTGGGACACAAACTCTTAAAGTAAGAACTTGAATTTTTCACACTTACAACAACGCAACGAATTAGAATTCCACATAAAGTTGGCCCCTTGAGATCACTCTGAACGAGAGCGCTCAGCCCCAGGTCGTAATGAGGTAAAATTTTGCCCCGAATCGCCAGCGAGAAACCGAAAGGTTGAGAAGGTACTAGCTGGAACGCACTGCTCAATGCACCTGCATTAGCGTTCACCTTTTTTTTTTCTTTAGCGAACGTCAAAGTTGCGCTGTGGAGCAACATGCTCCACTTCAGTAACCGGCCATTTTCAGGCGACGATACCTATGCGGCACCAAGAGCGGCTCACACTTTCGACGTTGCACAGGGGAACAACGATACGGCTTGATACGGATTGACTCCTCACCGCTTAGCTCGATATCGTGTTCGATCACCTTCGTGTTTCCGGGACGGTCCGAAAACACATCTTCAAACACCAAAACAATCTTCCTCAGGTCCTCCTTCCGGACTTCACTTAACCTAGGCTCTAGGTTTATCTGCTCCCGGATTACTTTCGATCCCCCTTCAATTACCTCACTAGAACTCAAATTTTCTGCTTCCTCTTCCTCTGAAGCATTCAATAACAGATTTACGACCGCTTGATGTTGAACGTATGGTTTCATCAAGTGGTAAATTCTGTCCGGCCGCCTTCCTAATTTCACTTCATAATTTGAATCGCAAGGCTTCGATAATACTGTGGCGGGCCCTTCCCAATCAACCTCAAGCTTGATCTTTTTGAACGGCTGCAGCAGCATTACCTGATTATCAACTTCAAAAGCGCGCTTCTTCCCCGATTTCTCGTAGTGCTCCTTCGACAGCACTTTTGCCGCGTTTTTCTGGCTTTCCCTAGCGCTTCAATTGGCTTTCCACTAGCGCTTCAATCGAGAGATCCTCACTCTGCTCTCGAATGAGCGTCTCTCGATCAACTCTCGGCAGCTCGCTCCAACTTTCCGCTACAGGCGAGAGCGTTGCAACCCTCTCGCTCTGAC
>WOVY01008185.1:0-14146 GCA_013436015.1 Rhipicephalus annulatus
GATGCAAACATGATAGTTTTACAACGCGTGTCATGTAAGAACATGAGAACATACTGTTACGTGGTCGTGGACTTTTATACAAAATACCTTTACAGAGGAACAACCACAGGCCACAATGGCTGAATGGCACCCTCGCGCGCCTCTCAGCTGATTATGTCCTTCCTCTTCCTTCACTTCATTTCCATAACAGGACCCCGGGGCGCTGGAGCGCCGTCTCGGTGTGAATCCGGCTAAGTGCGACAGGAGTAGGGTTTAATGCGCGAAACATGGGCAATGTCAACAAGTGACGAACTTGGTGACGTATTGGAGTGCAATGGCGCTATCTCGTAGTTGACGTCGCTAACTTGACGTAAGACTAAATAGGGTCCTGACTATCGGGACAAAAGTTTTTTGGAGAGACCTGCACGGCGACACGGTGACCAGAGGAGCACGCGGTCACCTGGGGCAAACGTTATATTACTATGCTGGTGGTCGTAGCGGCTTTTTGCATTTGATGTGACCTGGTGAGACGAGACTGTGAAACTTGACGAGCCATGTGAGCCCGATCAACGGCTTCGCGAGCGTACTAGGAAGCAGATGGCTTGAAGAATAAGGTGGTTTCAAATGGCAATATGGGGTCGCGATCATACAAAAGATAAAAGGGTGAAAATACCGTGGTGTCATGTCGAGAGGAATTATAAGCGATAGTCACATAGGCCTACGTGGTGTCCCAGTCACGATGATCTTCGGAGACATACATCGAAAGTATCTCTGTGAGCGTGTGGTTGAGACGTTCAGTTAGGCCATTAGTTTGTAGATGGTAGGCGGTATATAGCTCATGCACTGTAGCACACGATCGAAGGATGTCTTCGACAACTCTGGACAAGAAAGAGCGGCCGCGGTCCGTAAGCAGCTGTCGGGGTGCACCATGGTGTAAGATTACGTCATGATGAAGAAAATTCGCGACGTCAGTGGCGCAACTGGTTGGCATGGCCTTCGTTATTGCGTAACGGGTTTCATTATCTGCGGCGACGGCGAACTCTTTATTTCTCAGTGTCGTCATCGGAAAAATGGCCAAGAAAGTCGAGTCTCACGCCATAAAATTGTTCAGAGAGGTCTTCGATTTGGTGAAGATATCCAGCTTGCACCAAAGACGGTCTTTCTGGTGCTGGCAGCGGTTGCAAGTGGCCACGTATCTACGCACGCTGCGGTACTGTAGTCCTGCCCAGAAGAACTGACGTCGCACGTGATCTTATGAGCAGGAAACACCGAGGTGTCCCGCTGTTGATACGTCGTGAAGTTGTTCAAGTATGGCAGGCCCGTATATGACAAGGAATGACGAGCAGAAGCTCAGGACCTTCATGCTGACGTTGCGGTGGTAGAAGATGCCGTCATGCAGCACGAACATACAGGATTCAGTGTCATGGCTGTCACACTGGATGGCGTCGATGATAGTGCGCAGTGACTCATCTCGTCGTTGTTCAATGCGCATATCGCCGATGTCAGTAAATGTAATTACACTTCTCTCCAGGTCAGTCACAACGTGATCAGGAGTATCCACCGGATGACGAGAAAGACAATCAGCGTCCTTGTGCGAACGGTTAGACTTGTAGCTGACGCTAAACGAAAATTTGTAGAGCCTCAGAGGCCAGCGACCCAGACGTCCCAGTCGGGTCCTTCAGAGACGTCAGCCAGCAGAGGGCATGGTGGTCCGTAACGGCTAAGAACATGCGGCCATATAAATAAGGCCGGAATGTGACGACGGCCCAAACTAAAGCTAAACACTCTCTCCCGGTGATGGAACAATTCTTCGCATAGTGAGAAAGCAGGCGACTGGCATAAGCTATCACGCACTGTCCGCCTTGGTGCCGCTGAGCGATAACTGCGCCAATAACCGTGGCCACTGGCATCGTTACAAACTTCTGTGGCAGCAGAAGGATTAAAGTGGGCAAGTATGGGGGCGTAGTTAAGTAGCCTATGAGAGCGGTGAATGCTTGAGCCTGCTCAGGGCGCCATGAAAATGTGGTATCCTTCTTCAGCAGATCTGTGAGTGGCCTGGCAACGTCGGGGAAGTTTTTCACAAAATGACGAAAGTAGGAACATAAGCCGATGAAGCTCGGGACGTCAGATGTAGAACGGGGCACCGGAAAGCTACGGATGGTGCGGATCTTTTCGGTATCTGAGTGGACGCCATCGGCGTTTACAAGATGACCCAGAATGGTAATCTGACGGCGGCTAAATCGGCGTTTCTTTGAGTTATCTTTTAGCCCAGCTGTTCTTAAGACTGTGAGAATTGCAGCGAGACGGGTCAGGTGGCTATAAAAAGTAGATGAAAAGACTATCACATCGTCTAGGTAACACGGACAAGTAGACCACTTATAACAACGCAGGAGGGAGTCCATCATTCGTTCGAATGTGGCAGGGGCGTTACATAGCCAAAAGGCATGACCTTAAACTGGTATAAACCATCCGGTGTAATGAAGGCCGTCTTCTCGCGGTCTATGTCATCGACAGAAATCTGCCAGTAGCCGGACCGAAGATCAATAGACGAGAAGTATGTAGCAGTCTAACGCGTCATCGATGCGTGGTAGTGGGTATACGTCTTTTCGCGTGATCTTTTAAGATGGCGATAGTCCACGCATTGCTTGCTTGCTTGTTCCTTTCCTTTGTGGATCTGAACCACTAAGGGGGATTGGCCAAAAAGCCGGTGGTTATTGCAAGTCAATACCTTTAGGTTTTCTAGACTAGGGGAATATGATTACTGTGTTTTGACTGTGAAATTATTTTGGCGCAATGTAAAAAAAGAAAAAAAGGGGGGTGGGGCAGAAGCGCTAGGTACCGTTCTTTTTCTGTTTTGGGACGTTAAACCCCACATATCAATCAAACCGTTCTTTTTCTTCACAAGGACGACAGGGAAGGCCCAAGGACTACCTGATGGTTCTATTACACCTTTTTGAGCATTTTCCCAGCTTCCGTTTGGATAACTGTGCGCTCCGTGTGGGAGATACGATAGGGGCGTCGGCGAATAGGACTGGCGTCACCAGTGTTTATATGGTGCTCAACACTGGATGTTTGCCCTGGAGGTCTGTCGTCGAAATAAAAAAATGTCGGTATATGACGCGAGAAGACAATGTTGTTGGCTTGCGCAGGATTGGGGTCGCGTGCAATCATCTTCGAGAAACGATTTGGCAGAGAACAGGGTCTGTTAGCTACAGGACACTGAAGTAAATCAATCTCGGTGGTGAGAGCCGCCATTTCGAATTTGTCAGTATTAGATACGCTGGCCAAGAACATGCCACGAGTAAGCACTTGAGAGTACAAGCTGAAATGGAGAAGTGAGAGCGAGGTACAGTTGTCAGGGACAGTCACAAGTGTATGGGTAATGGCGGTGTTGCGCTCCAAAGGACGTCGGTGAGAGGAAGGAGGGCATATTGACCAGTGGGAACCTGTGGCTGTGCGGTCAAAACGACGTAGGTGGCTGCCTGAGGTGACAGTCACACATCCTGAAGACAGCACAGGCGCGGCGGGGCAGTGTGGGCTTCAATGACTATCTGAGGCAGCTCTAGCTGAAGGACGCCACGGTAGCTCAGTCGATAAGAGAAGAATGATTCGACAAGTATTCCAGGCCTAGGATAACGTCATAAGGGCAGTGTTCAATCACGGTGTGATGGTTACGGACGTTCGTCACTAAGCTTGTTGATAGCGGACGATAAAGGATTAACATGAACTTTTTATTTCATGGCATGGGTGGAACGTCTGATGGCGCACGAATACGCTACCGTGTGCAGCGCCGTTGAGTCAGACGTCGCGGCCAACCCAGCAGTCAGGGTCGCAACTCCGGAGGTCCAGGATGAGGCCACGGCTCACGAGGACCACACCCGGTAGGCCTCGCCCACGAACCTGCTCCCGGCCACTGCACCCAGGCAGGAGCCGTTCGGCAGGTCTCGACCTTGGACCTTGAACAGACACACCGGAGCTCGACCTGGCCGATAAGTACGGGTCTCACGTCCGGCTCAGGAACGCTGCCAGGAACTCGTCCTCTCGAGCGGCGCACCGCTTCCTCTGCCTTCGTGGCCTCAACCCTCGAGCTTTCTTTTTCGCACGTTCCTTCTTCTTGGCCAGGGCACCGCCAGGTACCCTCGGGTGCACACTGCAGCTCATAAGCTCGTGGCCCACGTCCGAGTCTGGCGCATCACTCGGCACTGCTCGGCGATCCTGGATTCAGCCTGCAACTGCCCTGGCACCTGGATCCTCGGCCACCCTGGACCTCACCCGGTTACGTGCTCCTCTGTGCGCACTCCCGCGTCTCGCCCGGCAGAACGTCTCGCTCGTCCCTTGCCGATGTGCGGTGCTCTGGTTACACCGGCGCTTGATGGCATGGGTGCGGCCACGGAGCAGTCAACCCGCATCGGAGACGCGATGCTCCATGCGGGGCATGGCCAGCCCGTCCAGCGAAGAGCGTGCGCTGAGACGGGATGCTCGACGCAACCGTGACCATTAGCCAGGCCACGTTCATCGCTGTGTCGAACGGCTGACCGTGGAGACGCCTCGCAGAGATCCACGGTGCCCTCGGCAAGGAAGAGAACAGCAGGCAAGGCCGCGCCCCGAGATTCAGTACTTGTGCCGGCAATGCCGCCCCAGCTGGTTGTTGGACGGCAGCAGCGTGGACGGCCGCGTTCCCTGGCCGGAACCTGGCTCGCCTGCGTCCGACGCTTCGGCCCGCTGTCTCCCGTCTGCCGCTGCTTCGGCTCGTCCCCAGCCACAAAGCCCACTGCCACGTGATGGTCGCCCGTTGCCCAATCGTGGCACGCCACCTCTATGGGCCACCACAGGTCATCAGCTGATTCACTGACACTCACGCGCACATTACACGCGCCTTGCCCCGCACTTCCGTCGTTGTCGTTTTCTTCACTCATCACACACGGCTAAAATGACAGATGTAGTGTGGTCCTTTATACTTAAGTGAGCAGTGCGCAGGCTGAGAACCATCGGCGTGCCGCCATCGGCCAAACGAAGCATTTGTGCAGCCGCTGGTGTCAGAACTTTCTTTAAACGTGTGCGTAGGCTTGAACTCATAACCGAAATGCTTGCGCCGGCGCCTACAAGTTCTTGTACAGGTACGCCGTCTACAACATCTGTTACGCTTCGTCTGGTGGGAACGGAGAGAGGATTTGCTGCGGAAGTCGTCAATGCAACACCACTTCCGAGGGCTGCATCTCTTCGTTTTCCGAGACAATGCAGCCGGACGCCACGAAAGACGAGAAGCGCCGTTGGCTGCGGCGAACGGGACGATGGATGGCATATTTGCGGTGAATGAGACTGGTGCTCACGTGGAGAAGGCGAACGGCTGTACCCTGTGTTCCGTGATTGGTCAAAGGCCTTGGACTCTTCAGCAGGTGAAAAGGTGCAGGCGGTACCGTCGAAACGGGTCACATGGATTGTTGCACGTGATGCTGAGGACCATGTGTTGTGGCAGTAACGAGCAATATTTCCAACGCGGTGGCAGTTTAAAAATATGGGGCGGTCAACTGCAGTTCGCCACTCAGCCGGGTTGCGGGTACGTGGAGAAAACCGTCGGTTAGAGGAGGGCATCGCGAAAGGGCGTTCGCTGACTCTGGGCGCTGTGACAAGGCACACGGAATGCACTCCGATGTTTTCAAGCTCCTGGCACACGATGGATTGAACAAGCGGAACAGTAACAGGAGTGGTATGGGTACGGCGCGAATAGAGCGCCGAAGGCACCATTGCTGGCAATTCGCGACGAACAATGCGTGTCAGGTCTCCAGGTGGTGACGGACGTTGTGGTGTGGACTGGTCCTCGCAAGACGATGTTGCAGCGGTGTTTGCAAGTTGGGCGAACGTTCGCAGAGTGCGGCGACTTTTTGCTTGCTCAAACTGACGACAATCTTTGATGATCGCGTCCACAGTGAAAAAGCCCTTGCACATCAGGAGATTGAACTCGTCGTCGGCAATCCCTTTCAGGACATGCCCGATTTTGTCACCTTCTGACATGCCGCTTTCGGCCTTTTGGCAGAGGGTCAGCACGCCCTTGATATATGCGAGGTATGATTCCGTTGGGGATCGGGCACGGCAAGTCAGTACCTTTTTGGCGGCCATCTTACGACTGGCGGTTTTGCCAAACATCTCTTGCATCTTCTCTTTGCATTGGTCACAGCTTGTCAGTTCTTCCTCGCTGTTTTCATACCCTACCTTGACCGTGATTCTCAAGAAAAACAGCACACTAGCACACTGAAGTGTGGGATCCCATCTGTTCGGCACACTCACTCGTTCGAACATGGCCAACCAATCGTGAATGTCGACGCCATCAGTCCGGCAGAATGTACAAGAATATTCTTAGGTGGCATGAAAACGTTTGGTTGCGACGTCGTTTTCGTCGGAGGCGCTGACGTTGATGAGGAGGTTTCATCATTGGTCATAGCTGAAAACCGATGCGACGTCCGCTGCGGAGCTCCGTTGCCTGATGGTTACCAAGCACCTCTCACCAATATGTTACGGGGTTGGTGACTTCTGTACAAAATGCTTTTACAGAGGAAAAACCACAGGCAAGAGTCACAATAGCTGATTGGCACCCTCGCGCGCCTCTCAGCTAAATGTGTCCTTCCTCTTCCTTTACTTAATTTCTGTAACAATAGCATGCTCTTGATGCACTCGTCGCCGTTTCGCTAGCTCCAAATGTACTAAATTTTGTATCACGTTACGTGAATAGATGATGAAATTAAACGACACATCGAAACATGATAGTCTTCACGCAAAAGTCATGCACGGCATCATTTATATCGACCCCTTAACGTTGTGCTGATTTTAAAGTGACATATCAACAATTATCAATCGTGCTTCGCATATCATCAATTCCCACTGTACGTGTGGGATCTGCCATTTTTTGTCTTGCGGCTCACTCTACTGTTTACGAAGCAACGAACAGCACTTCCGCCACATGTGACGACGTCATAACGTGGACGAAGGAAGCAGTCGTCTTCCCCAAGATTACCATCAGCAAAAAGTAAAAGACTGCTGATTTTTCTTCACCCTTGTCTTTACAACGCGAGAAAAAGTTCTCACTGTCAATGTTTCTATAGCTGCAACAGTTGATCCGAAAAGCTCGTAGTTATACTACATTCAGTATGTTTTGATGAGAAAACTTCTAAGCGCGAACTTGTCATCGCTGACTAACTCGGTGGAATAGTGTCTTTGGTGCCCAGCTACAGCTTCAAAAATGGCAGGTCTAATTCCGGCCGGAGTTGTCGCATTTTAATGGAGGCGAAAACTTAAATGCCCGCATAAGGTTTTCTGTGAGAGCAGGGTAGAAAACACCAGTAGTCAAAACTTCCAGAGCCCTTCACTACGACACTTCTCATAATTATTGTGTGGTTTTGAGATGTAAAACCCCAGATATTATAGTTTTAACGTTAGACTCCTCGCGCAACGCTGGGAATTGATAGCAATGTTTCCGGCCCTCTGGTGATATTGAAAAGCTCTCATTGTTTTGTTTTTGCAAACGTTCTTACAAGTATGTTGAGCCAACCTCCATTTGAGTTTTTCAACAATTTTTGATAACTGTGAGTCAGAATAAGAGTATGTGGCATTGTACACGTTAGTTTAGTATATTCAGCGTTGTGTGCACCTGCATCTAAGGATGCATCTCGCTGTATTATAGGCCGTTTGTGCCGGCGTCGCTACTCGTTTCATATAGCAGCAAGCAAAGTCATCGAAAACATCACTGCACATACGCGCAGTCGCAACAAGTACCAGTGCCCACCAATTCTTAGGCGAAGTGTAGGTAGGAAAACTATGTCGCTCTAAAATCTTAGCCAGCCTGAAACACAAGACACCGCTGCATGCATGAGCATCCTGAAATGTTGGTAAGACGCACAGAGCAGCATGAGAGTTGACGAGCGCACTGCATACAATGCGCTTTCCCAATCGCATGTGCAAAAAATTGCAACTTTACACGCTACAAAATGGTTTATACTATTTCACAATTAACGACACTTGCCCTTCTCGAAACGAAGGGATCACATAGACGGTGAAATCGCCCTACGTAGAAGGTGGTGCTGCTACTCCCGTCCTCTACGTAGACTACAGTGCTCTGACTTGACCTACACTAGCACCTGACAGGGCGAAAATTTTCGCGATGCGACCCAGCTTTTGGCAAAGCTAAATCCAGTGTGCGTAACCACCATTACTACAAAGCGCAACAGCTGGCCCAAGCACTTCCAGAACGTGCCTACGAGGTAGCGTGTTCCCGCCTGTGTAAGGTGCCGCGTATAGTGAACAAGAATGGAAAGAGAGAGAGGTTCAGGAAAGGAAAAGCCGCAACTTCTGCAGTCCTAATTGGGAGCACGGCTCAGCACCTGTAGAAGGGGGGGGGGGGCACTAAAGGTGGGAAGAAGAAGAAGAAGAAGAGAAATAGCATCCATAACCAAGGACATTACGGGCGGCTTCTATAGCCGGTTGTCTAGTCTAGTGTCCTCAAGGAAGTGAAAAATTACCTTGAGGACCTGGGTGTGGCGTTGTGCAGGAAAGAGAAGGTGCCTCTGTGTAGCCGTGGGCAGACCATGGCGACAGAGTGCAACTAGCAGGATGCCGCGCTGTGTGCGAAGCACTGGGCAAACACACATAAGGTGCTCGATGGTTTCAACTGCCCCGTACGCAGTACAGGCAGCAGATGAGGCTCTGGCAAGCCGATGACGCCGGGCCGCAGGCCAGAAGCAGCCGATGCGTAAGTGAACTTGCAGGAACCTCTACCTCCTGGTGAAAAGCTGGTCAGGCAGCCAGGTTGGTGGTTCCATCCTTGCTACACGATCGTAAGGGTGGCAGCGTAGCAACAGCCTCCTCAATGTGAGCCTCAAAAAGTCTGAGGCGACCATGGAACCGCAGACAGGGACGGCGGAGTTATGGGCTTCTTTTGCCAGGGTGTCATGCTGCTCGTTTCTCTGGATGCCCACATGAAATGGGACCCAGTGCAGAGAAACATCGACGACACTGGCAAGGAGGGCATGAAGTTTGGTGACGAGCACCTGCGTTGCGAAGCCTACTCGTTTCGACTTTGCCTAGGCCAGCAACGCAGCTCTTGAGTCGCACGCGGCAGCGACGGGGCACACTGGAGGATTGCTGCCAAGAAGTCAACTGCCAGGTGGAGACCGGCCATCTCTGCAGTGGTAGAGCAGGCCGCAAAAGGTAGACGGCAGGTGGCCCTTCCAACCAAGTGCTGGCATAACGCAGAAAGCTGCGGCCGAGCCTGTGTCTGCGATGACGGAGCCGTCCGTGTCCGCAATAAGCCTTCCAGCCAACTCTTCCTCTATCTCAGAGGCATATGCCTGCTTGAGTGCGCAAATGAGTGAGCGGCGCTTGGAGAGCCCTCCCAGGCCAGTGTTGATAGCCAGTGGTTTTTCTGTTGGCAAGGTAACAGGGACGGCTGGAGGCACCGGTCCCACAGCTGCTTGATAGATCTGCAGCAGCTCGCTTATCCGAGATCATAGTCGACTTTGCAGCTGGTAAAGCAGGGGGTACCCATTAGGTGCACGTGCTAGTCGATCAATGTGTAGAAGCCCACGTTGTTTTAGGAGCAGGGAGAGAGGCCAGACACCCGCCTCTGCCAGGGTGGCTGTGACTTGAGAGGACAGCGGCAGGCTGAAAACACAGCGAATGAAGCCCCTGTGCAGTGACTCGAGGCGCTCCAAAAGCCACCGAGGAAGTGCTACCACGGGAAATGCGTACAGCAGCCGTGATTTTGCTGCTGCTGCGTAGAGCCCAGGATGTTGAGCAGACGCGGGCACTGGGTAAGATGCCAATCGCTGCCTCCTGTGTTTTCTTCATCATTCATATGGATTTCTTGACTGCGTGGACCCAGGACAGCCGATGGTCGATGCGAAACCCGAGATAGGTACCCACACTCTTCCAGGGTATTGTGGTGCCCTCGATGGTTAGACGGGCTACTTTGCTGCGTGTTCTTGCTCTGGGGTGCAGAAGAAGTGCCTTCGTTTTAGCAAGAGAGACAGCCACACCTACAGTTGAGACACGGTTGACTAAAGCATTCAGTGCAGTCTGCAAGCAAGATCGGACAGTTCGCAGATTCCTGGTAGGGCCCCAGTTCCACAAGGCGACGTCATCAGCGTAAATGGAACATTGGACCGGGTAGCACTGGCCGGGAGGAATAACAGCTGGCACACGTGCCAATACCATGGGGTGATTCCACTAGAGATCGACACGGGTCAAATTGATATTTTAGATTTCATTGAGGATTTTATACTTCGTGCACCTCTCACCAGGTAGCCCGAAAGTCAACTTCGTTTTATAATTATTGGCATAACTTACGAGAAAAAATATCAAACTTCACCAACACGGAGGCACCAATTTCGTTACCTGTCATTTTCGAAAATTTCAGATGCTATAAAAAGACAAATAATTTGGTTTCAAGGAAGATATTTTTACTTGAAATGCATGTCAAATGAAAAAGGAATTCATACGGTTTTAAGTATGTAGACCTTAAAAAATAGCTTTCAAAGATGTCTAATTTTGCGACTGTTTAAAATAAGTTACGTATTCCCTACCTTTTTTTACCGAAAGTATTGCAAGCAGCATTTTCAAACTTGACACGTTTTAATGATATAGTGTGTTCATTAGGAACATAAATTATTGCTGCCATACGGGAAATGTAAGTTTTATATATTGCCACAAAGTTCTGATATTGGCAAAAGTGTACTCCCCTGAAATTTGACTAATTAAAAAAAACCGTTTTCGATTTTTCTTAAAATCTCGTAAATAGACAACCAAAGGCCATCATACAGTAGTATAGAAAAACATGTCGCATTATTTTGTTTTTAGCGACAATATCCGTGGTACAAATCAGAGCTTTTCGAGAACGCGCTAAGTCGAGAAATCTAGAAATCGGAACGGAAAAGCGGCAGTGATATTCAAATATGAATAAACGTGACCGCATTTGCTGAATCAATGCTGTTTTAGCACTGTGACAAATACGTACCCATGAAGGCGCATTTATGCTCCTGATAACAAAGCTCAAATGGAGGAAATCTTCGACACTCTAACTCAGTTGCAAAACATCTGTCTATATTTACAGATAAACTCAAACATGAAAATGTTCCAACGCAAGTGTTGGTCTCGCTAGAAAAAAGCATATGTGCTTGAAGTACCCTCACTGGTATTTTGGTGGTGACTGCGTGAAACAAGAGATGCGCTCAAAATGGCTGCCTCTTTTTCATATCACAATTAGCAGTACGTGACGCTAACGAAACACGATCGCGATCAGCGCCCTCAGATGTGCTTAGCCAAACATGCCAAGAACGCATGCCTGGAACACGTGGCAACGATTTCCGCTGGCTCTTCTTTAACTGACGGAATGTTTCTAGCTCGTCTGCATTTGCACACAGCAGCTTGATATTCTTGAGCTCCGCACTAGTTAGCGCCACCATTTGGGATGCTGACATAACCACAGCTGAGCTTGCCGCACTGAGGTTGTAGAGCGTAGCCTGTAGCCTTAGTAGGCCACCAACGCCATCACAAGAGTTCTTGGCATGTCCTGTGGCCGAAAAAATCCACTCTGTTGATATATGATCTTTCTGACATAACTCGAACAACAGGTACTTGTTTTTGAAGTGACTGCATTCACCATGAGAAACATAAGTAATATGCGTGTCAGGCTTAAGTTGTTCCTTCATATTGTTGTGGATTATTTGTAGAGCAAAACAGGCATGTGCAGGCATCATGGCATGTGTCATCATTGATGACGGCAAAACTTCGAATTGATTGCTTCCTTGTGACGACACATGTGAATATAGACACCTGTCTTCCGTGCCAGTGATACGACTGTACCACATTCGGTAAAATGGCCTGTCCAATTTTCGGTGAAATCAAAGTGAAAAATGCAAGATTATTTTTCTTGGATCTCTTTCGCCTCGCGTATTGCTGATTCTTGAATGTATCTTATGTAATCAAGGGTAATCCACTTCACGAATCATAGACTTACCTCTCGCAGAAAAAGCACTTGTCTGGGCTGTTTTTTTTTATATTAGATCGCCATTTTCCCATACTGCATAGGCTACCTCAATATCTTCAGGGATTCCTAAACATGTGGCTGTCAGAGCGTCCTCCTTAGCACAATAGTCACAATGGCCTAAAAAACAATCACTTGTAGGGGGAGCTGCAAAGACATAGTTCTTTCAAGAAGTCCGCCGTGTAGGCACCATCGGTGACGTCTTGTAGGCAGAAACACACTCCGTGGCATTAGCACAGTATAAACGAAGGCACACTTCTTGGTGTGGGGCAAGAAGAACCCACTTCGGCCACAGTGAATAAAACTTTGAGAGCCCAATAGACGTGTTCGGATTAGCTTCTCTAAAGAGACGGTAAGCCTCTCGCACCGAACGGGTCATAAACCTTTTCGAAACAAGCTCCTTTTTTTCGTCAATGATAACAAATACTACATATTTTTTGTTGGGTTTCTGCCGAGAGCAGCTATACTCATCTTTGGAGTAGTAAGCCATATTTGCCTGGATGTCCATTGGGTTCAGCCGTGTCCCTTTTTACCGCAATTGGTGCTAACCATATCCCGTGTTTTGCGTGCCATCGTAGGGATCTGTGTATCACGTGAGCTGACAAGTATGGTATAAGCGCTTGGAGTTTACGGCGCTCTATATAGCTCGGCAACAGTGTCAACAAACGCATGCGCTCTTGATACGAAGAACACGCTTCATAGGCTTGCTTGAAGTTCTTGAACCACTGGGGACACACACTGCATTTTAGATCTGATGGTTGAAAGTGGCGGTTACCCACGTTACGATGTCATTTCATGGTTACTGTGGAATTGCTGCTAACTTGTCTTGGCTCTGCATGAACTTTGCTATTTTGTGCATGCAGCTTCTCTGGTCGCATATGTGACAATGCTTCAGGCGTGTTTACGCACCGCTCTTGACTTCTGCCTTTTTCTTCTTCTGGCAAAAACTCATCAGTTGTTTCAGCTGAGAAGCCATTAAACGTAGACAGCATATCTCTGATGCGTCTGAAGCAGTTCTGGCAGACGTTGTCGTTGTTGTGTGCATGGCGGGCCGCTTTCGGCAAAAGCTTCTGGAGGGAAAACAGGCTGATGTCTTCAACCTTGCGGAAGTTTCCTTGATAAGGTATTTTCTTTTTATGCAACATGAGGTAATCTGAACAAAAAAACTCTATCCCGGCTGAAGTTGTCAGCCATCGCCACCCTCCTTGAGGCTCAAATTACTGGCAATGCAACTATGCGTGAAACCAGCAGCACGAATATGATCTATCTGTCGTCTGTTTCTAGTCTCTCACCTTTAATGAGAGCAGACGTAAAACAGCGTGCGCAAGTATCCGCAGTCCAATTGCAAAACTGAAGTATAGTACGTTGAAATGAATTTCACAATGTTTTTGTCGATAAAATTGCGGGAGGCGTAATCTTTCTCCCTACTTTGAACCATACAATTTAAGGCATTGCCTCCGAGATGCGGCGCACAGCAATTCATCTGTAGAGCAGACGACGGGATGACAACTTGCCCTAAAGCGTTTTCTTCAGTCTAATGCGGCAGTCTTCGTGCCCCAAATGATAAAAGTATGTTATGAATCGTTTACTAAGTCATTCAACGTTCAATTCTTTTACCCAACGTGTTGCAACACATGGCCGTCACAGCAGCTCCATCTGTGTGTCAGTAATGGAGAGGCACTACATATTAGAAGTCTCAGTGCTCTACGTATAAGAGTGAATTCAGATACTGTAGAATATCGTGTTCAAAATAGTTACTCCTAACTGCTAAAACAGCCTTTCTTCACCAAATGCGGTCATGTTTACTGGAGTTTGAAGCTCATTGCCGCTTTTTCGTTCCGATTTTCTATATTTCTCAACTTCTCAGCGCATTCTCGACAAAGCTCTGAATTTTACTACAAATATTGACGCAAAAAACAAAATAATGCAACAATGTTTTTTTCTACATTACTGTATGAGGGTTTTCGGTTGTCTATTTACGAGATTTAAAAAAAATGAAGATGTATTTTTTTATTATTCAAGTTTAAGTGAAGTACACTTTTGCCAATATGAGAACCTTGAGGCAATATATAAGAAGGAGGAAGAACGTTTAAGCGGAAAGACAGGGAGGTTAGCCAGTTCTTAGACAGGCTGGCT
>WOVY01008186.1:0-10522 GCA_013436015.1 Rhipicephalus annulatus
TTTGGGGAGTCTAATTTGCGTGAAAGTGGCATGACATGGGCCGCTTGACCAGTTGAAGAGGGGAGAAAGTCGACAAAGAAAAAAGATACGCCCAGTTTGAGTTACCACTACGGTAAAAAATTGAAAAAGAAGTCATGCCTATTTTCAGCGAGCACATAAAAAATATAGGGCATTCTACCAACATAAAAAAAGAAGGAGCGTTTCATTTCAGGTCAATACTGCCACGTCCGCCTTTTAGTAAAGAGTGACACGTGGAGGGAGAAGGTGGGTGTTCTTTATCGTCCAGAGGGCCGGATAATGCTGCCGTCACAGGTTTCTGACACTAGACTCGCTTGTTCGAACAATGCTGAACAGTTTTGTCACCCGCGATCTCAAAACGCCAGCTTAACTCTCATTGATCGGCCTGCCGTCCGCCATCTCCTGACGCTGTGTAGCTGATTTCGAGTGGTGCCCCTCCTCGGACTCGTTCAACCGTTTCCCTCATTTTTCCTGTCTCTTTTTTCTAGGAGCGAAGCTCCTTATGGCGTGGCGTGTCCTTATGACGTGTCCCTGTTGTGGTAATCACCCCTAGAGCTGGCCATAAAGGGCAGTACTTGTACTATACGCTGAAAAATGCAAATGGAACGACACTTGAGGGCGTTACTTGCAAAAAAAGGAGGATTCACGTCAAACGTACAGAAGGAGGGAGAGAATATTGCGTGACTACGATCGCGTGTTCTTCGGCGCTTCCGTGCTACAGGGGTGATTTGAAAGGCGCCGTTTTATGCCTCAGATGCTCATGACGTCATGTGGCAGGTATTCAATGTGCGTTCTTTCGGTAAGAAAGATGGGAAAGTATAATTGATGGGCTGAAGTTCTGCTCTATGTAATTCATCACAATGTGTGCTTTGAGAAAAAGTGTTTCATCGATTTCTCAAGTACACGTGGTGTGTGCTGCATTGGCTATAACCAAGCATGTTGCGAAATATTTTTTGATAGCAAGTAAGTGCAACCAGCAGAGGTGTTGCTGTGGCCTCTAACAGCCTTCGGTTATTGTAAATTTTCAGTCTTACTTGATTATAATGCATAAACTCTCTGCTAGAAGTGCCTTCGTGCAATATTGTCAGAGCACGTTTTCGTTTATGCGCCGTTACTTAAACATTATGAGAAAATTAGTAGGTCAGAGCCTTGAATTTACCAATAGAGCAGCATTTTTGGAAATCGCTTGGCTGCATATTAGCATAAATAAAATGTGTCACTCTGCAGTATGCTTGGCTCTATAGTTCGTGTAAACATGGTTCTATGCTGTTAGTATGCATTGTGCAGAACTACGTTGGCAGCATATCCCCCTTACACCTTGTGATTATTGTAGTGCTGAGCAGTACCGCGTGGCTTATCGATAGCCGTTCTGCGCACACCCCAGGAGCAGTGACGTCACACGGTGCTCAGCGGGCACGCGGGGGCCTGGAAGCTCCTGGGGTCACGTGTTACTAGGGAGCCCACGCTTGACTCGTGCTAGCTCACTCGCTAGTTTATGCGTGCGTGCGTGCGAGCGTCTGTATATCTGTGTGTCCACTCAAAACTTACGCTACGTATATTCTGGTTTACCGAGCTAAGGCACCGCTAGCTCATTTTTACCCTTTAGTGGTGCCCCTACCGCCGAGAGAAAAGTCTTCCGACTATTCACTTTGTTTTTGCTTCAATCGCCATTGGAGTCCCCGACGCATATTTTAAAAAGTTCTTTAAGTTGTGATGGGTAATAACGCTGACACAGCGATTGTGCTCAGTGCAAGTTTTCTTACACCAGCTTGCGTGATTTCTCACCTCAGACTACGCTTGCCCCAACAATCAACACTGCACTGGAAGAGGACAAAGAAGATCTGCCTGAGCTGCTGCTTGGCTAGTCAACTCAACGAGCTTATTTAAGCTAGTTTGTCGTCAGAAACAGAACAAAAATAATTGCGAAGCATTTTAGCGCACTTCGGCGACTTTGAGTCTATCTATCTATCTATCTATCTATCTATCTATCTATCTATCTATCTATCTATCTATCTATCTATCGATCTATCTATCTATCTATCTATCTATCTATCTATCTATCTATCTATCTATCTTATCTATCTATCTCTCTAACCACTTACATTTGGGTGCTTTCGGGATCACCCCCTTAACTTGGCGCGGAACAAAATTAGTATGAGAAGGTAAATGGCATGGGTAAAATAGTAAGATGGTAAGAGAGACGCGCTGGTAAAAATATGAGTAATAATAAAATACCTACGCGTACGTCGTCAGGCATTTCCCGCCAAACAGTGACACATACCCGTAGGTGGGTATGAGCCACTGCCATACTGGTATGTGACACTGGCACACAGCTATGTGCTGCCGGTGATTGACACTTAGCATTGTCTTGCTTGAGAGTGCAACCCAAACTGGTTTGCTTCGGTGAACTATTCAAGTTGGTATCGTCTGATGCAATAGCATCAGCATCAATGGACTGGCTGATGCAACCAGCAAGCTGTCTGATGCAACGCGAAAGCAACCAAGGCAGCAGTCTGATGCAATCCACAGCATCTCTTGCGGTGCGCCTCTCGTAACCGATGGCAAACCCAAACGCAACGCGCGCCAAGCCCCCTCACCTGCGCGTCCGGTTCCAGCCAGCGACCAGCGGCGGCTTCTGATTGGAGGCTTCGAACAAGTAGCTGATTCAAGGGCTGCCTAAGGGCTATCGAAAGAACTAAGCTGCACAGAGAGACCTGCCGAAAAAAGCCGGGCTCATCGTTGCACCTTATGTCAGAGCTCCTTAAGTTTTTCGGCTCGAGTGCCAAATAACGCCTCTGTTAATACGGGTCTAAGACCGACACTGGCGCCTTGGCACAAACGCACGTGCCAGGCGACAGAAGCGGAGGAAGATATCTAGAAGATAGCAGAGCCAACGCAGGAACAGTTGCTGCCTCTGTGTTTCTCGTCATTACAGTGAAACTCGGCCATGACCACGAGCATAGTCGGTGGTCAAGACGACAAGGTTCGGGGGGAGGGAGGGGTGAGGCAAGCTGTAGCAGCTTACAATGTTCGGTGGACGATGCTCGCTGCATCGCTGTGGTCGGTGTCAGTTACGCTGCGAGCCTGTCTGAGTATCTGCCTCTGTACTGTCTGGTGGCCGGAATCGGCTCTGTTTCTGGGGTCGGTTTGTTTCATGTGAGAAGTTGTGAGGACTTGCCAATGATGTCTCCAGTGGGTGGTGGTGGCTGCACCGGGGCGGTCTGTCCTGACCACGCTGCAACTTGTCTGAGATACCTGCCCGAAGTGTTTCCGGTGGGCGGCACCAATTGGTGTTGAATTTTTTCAGGAAACTTTTTCACTGCTGACATTGATGATCAGTCTCGAGAATACTGCGGCAACGAACGGAGGCTGGCTCAATAGTCTCTGGTGGAGGAAATTGAATGTGCCTGGGAGGTCATCTAATTGCAAGCCACAACACGTCTTGCAAAAGTGCTGAAGACTGAGGCGGCCGACATTGGCTGCCCCTTTGCGGCCGCAGCAGTCGGCCAAGCTGAGATTTGGTCCGGGTATCTGCCAGATGTATATCTGGAGGTCAGTACTAGCTGCATTGTGGAGGTCGCCCTCTGCGACGCTGCAATTGGGTGTCGGAGGCTGCCACAAGTGTATCAGGAGGTCGAGAGTGGCTGAATTACTGTGGTCGGTCTCGGCCATGCAGGGATTTATTGTGGGCAGCTGCTACATATACACAGCGGGCTTCGGATGGTCAGCGGAATGAGCGAGATAAGTAGATCACCGGACGAGGGTTGCCGAAAGGGCATCCCATAAGGCACGCTGGGTTTCTTGGCAGACGTGGAGAGCGGCCACGCAACTTCTGCGGTGTGTGGCGGAAGACATAGTTCAAGGTTGCTCTTGGTATCTGTGGCGAGACATTCAATGAAGCGTTCGTTGCAGAGGCTTCTGTCTGTATCTGGGCCACCAACTTTCTGCTAATCATCTCGCTCAGTGAGCCCAGGGACCAGCACAATCATTGTCCGCGCGTCCAAAATGGGAGATTCCCGTGTGTGCACTTGCCCCGGTAATGGTGATTCTGGGGCTGACTCCTTCAGCTGAGCAGTAAGCAGAATGGTTTATTCTCTTTCAGTGATGTTATTGGGACAGTTATAGAGGCAGAAAAAATTTCCGTCATGGTGCAGCAGGGCTCTGGTTCACCTTCCAAATGGTGCTCTATGCGGGCTTAGTGTTTGAAAGTGGGCGCGTTTGTTAAAGCACCGTCGAGGGGATTATTCGAGAGGATTATAAACACAGTCGAGAGGATTAAGCACAGTCGGGAGGATTAGTCAAGAGTAGCACAGTCGAGAGGATTATCTGCGGCTATTTCGTGGGAGCAATGCCCTTGACCAGGTCAGTCTTGAGTAGCGGCATCTGTCTGCGATAAATTCGCTTCCAGTATCGAAAAACAGTCCGACTTCTGGAGTGGTAAACTTTAAGGCACAACTCCTGAGTCGAGTGGGAACGCCTCTATTGATTCATCCTCATTTGAGGTCCGGGTAGCCTAGGTGGTAACAGTGAGGGGGTAGAAGTGTTTCAACGGCAGCTATGAGCTCATTGCTCGACTCCACCCAGGACTGCCGCCTCATTCCTTATTACTGGTGCCCCACCTTTGCACCTTCCCGAAGGCGGTGTATGGCTACAGTTAATTTCTGAGGCTCCGTCTAGGCCTTACGCACCGCTCCCGCAATGATGGTTGCCACGAAGCTGTCGACACCGCTGCGCAATTCGTCGAATTCCGGCAGTTCTTAGATGGACGGCAATGATGGGCAAGCATGTAAGAAAGCAAAAATCGCTGACGCGAAAGAGCTCAGTTGGCATAGGGGTTCCATGAGGGTGCACCAGAGCTTTCAGTGTCCCTCGGCTGAGAAGGCCTCAAAGTGTTGTGATTACTGCACCCAGCACAGCGTTAGCGGCGTTCAATTCCGGCACAATAATAGGAAGTAGCGCACAGCTCCACGCTGTTAAGGCGTTGATCGTGGCGGGGAGTCACGCGATGGTACGGCGTAGCTCCACTGGGCAGTCGGGTGTGAAGCCCGAATAGTCGGGGATCATGGTCTCCGAGTAAGAAGTGGTGGTAAAAACTCACGCCTGCGAGACTTACGAGCAGTGAAGCCTTGACGGTGCTCCTTGGTGGCTAGTATATCCCCGAAGTCCTGAAACGGGAATGTAGGCCAAGGTAAGCACGAGGCGGCTTTCCTAAAGGACAGGAGCTCATGCTGATCCCTGCCGCGCAGTGATGACGTGGTGGCTGATGCGCGGCAAAAAATACCAATGCCAGATTGCTTTTAAGATTTCGAGTCATCTGTAGCTATATTATCTATTATATTGATCTGTTGAAATGCTGTTGCAGAAAGTCATTTATTAAATTAGTTAGTTAGTTAATTTGGTTTTTATGGCGCAAAAGCAGCTAAGGCTATGCTGCGCCAGACACGAGACTTTCAGGATGGACGCTAAAAAGATGAGATTTTAAAGCTTCTTTAACAGGTTACACTCTTTCAGAAAGTTTAGCAAGTCAGGCAGAGGTACTAGAGGGTCATCTCCTAGGAACAAAGCAGGGTGTAAAGGTACGTGTTGTTTGTATAGCTTGCTGAAATGTTTTTGTCTCTGTGTTTCAATGGTAGGACATGTGATTAGGATGTGCATAAGTGTTAACGCTTCTTGGCATTTTTCACACGTTGGTTGTTCTTCCTTTGCGAGTAAGAAGTTGTGTGTCAAGTGTGTGTGTCCAATGCGAAGTCGGCATAATACAACTTCAATAAACCGTTGCTGGTGACGGCAGGTCTTCCATTCCCCGAGTGTGGGTTTCACCAGGTGGAGCTTATTGTTCGTGCAGGTGTCCCATTGCTTTTGCCATTTTGCTAGTAGGGCCAGGCGAATTGTTCTCAGGATATCTTTAAGGGGAATTTTTACTTTTGTTACTATTTTATGGGCTGCCTGGGAGCATACTGATCTGCTTTTTCGTTTCCAGGTATCCCAACATGACTTGGGACCCAGCAGAAACGGATGCAGGTTGCCTGGCTGTTTAAGTACACCATGTTTAGAATGTCCGCCTACTATAGGCTCACATTTGGATTTTATATGTAGTGCTTTTAGTGTGCTTAGTGAGTCGGTGTATATGATTGCTTTCTTATATTTTTCAGCGATGATTTTCCGAACTGGCTTCACTCAAGGCATAAGCTTCAGCTGAAAAAATAGAAAAACTACGAGGTACTTTCACAGAAATTGCGCTTTTCGTCGTCACAATCCCAATACCCACGTGGTTCTCCGTTTTTGAGCCATCTGTGTAAAATTCTTCGTAATCCCTATATTCGTGCTGAAGTGTATAAAATCCTTGGATTATGTGTTCTGGTGGGGTGCTTTTTTTGTTAAAACGGCTTAGTGAAAACTCGCATAGCTGCTACAGGTCGAACCATGGTGGCAGTCTTGGTGGTTTAATAGCGACATCTAGTGATCCATCAGGGATGGTATAAAAGCGGCAGTATTCCTCGAAACGTAGGATAAGTGGTTTGATTAGGTTCGGTTTGTTGAGGTAGTGTGAGCGTGAGTCACATTTGTGGCGATTTCGTAGCAGATGTGTTCAGGTGATGACCTTATTCTTAAAACATATGACAGGTTAGTAATGCTCTTCGATCACATAGAGGGGGCTCATTGCATTCTACGTATAGACTTTGCACAGGTGATGTTCTGTAAGCACCACTTGACAGACGGAGACCGAGGTTGTGTATAGGGTCAAGACGGCGGATGTATGAGTTTCGCGCCGAGTCGTAGACTACGCATCCGTAGTCTAAAATGCTGCGTACAAGAGATCGATAAATACGTATAAGGCAGAGGTCGATCCGAACCCCAGTGTTTATGGGAGAGTACTTTGAGCACATTGAGTGCTCTGTTTGCCTTAGTTTTCAGTGCATTTATGTGTGGCAGAAAGTTTAGTTTTCGGTCGAATGTGATTCCTAGAAATTTGTGTTCTTGTTTTACCGGCATGTTGATGTTTGTATAGTTTGAGCGCGGGTTCGGGAACAATCCTCTCTTTTGCGTAAACAGAACAGCTGTGGTTTTTTGGGCTGAAAAGCGGAAATCATTTTGGTCGGCCCATTTCGTAAGCCGATTTATTGTAATTTGGAGTTGCCTTTCGCAGGATGATAGGCTGGAGGCTCGGCATGCAATTTGCAGATCATCAACATAGATGGAGTGCATGACTGTACGGGGTATAGTCCTGTTGATGGAGTTCATTTTCACTATGAACAGGGTGGTGCTCAAAACGCAGCCCTGTGGTACAACCATTTTCTTGGACAAATATTCGTGACAGAACCGTACCCAAACGTACTTGAAAAGTTCTATTCGATTAAAAAATCGTGTAGCAGTTCAGCATTCTTCCGCGAATCCCTAAGTTAGCTAGATCTCTGAGAATTCCGTATCTCCAAGTTGTGTCATATGCTTTCTCTAAGGTCAAAGAAGACCGAGAGACAGAACTGTTTGTGTAGAAATGCTTGTCGTATTTCTTGTTCCAGCCTAACAATGTGATCAGTGGTGGAACAGCCCTTTTTGTATCCACACTGGTGTGCGTCTATTAGGTGCTCCGATTCCAGAGTGAAGGTAAGTCTAATATTTATGATGCTTTCGTAAGTTTTTGCAAGGCAACTTGTTAATGCAATGGGTCTATAGCTACTTGGGGTTGTTGGGGGTTTACCAGGTTTTAGAATGGTATGACTATGGCTTTTTTCCAATCCTCAGGCATTATGCCAGAGTCCCAAATTTTGTTGAAGAATTGAAGAAGTGCCTTCGCGGATGCTTGGGATAGGTGTGCCACATTTCGTAGTGTATCTGGTCAGACCCTGTTGCCGTTTTTTTACCGGCAGAAAGTACCCTGTTCAATTCGTGCAGCGTAAGCGGAAGGTTATAACTTTCATTTGAGGTACTGCTAGTAGGCAATCTTTGTCTTTCTGCATTTCTTTATATTTCAGGAATGTATTGGTGTAATTGCTGAGCATGATACCTTATAAAAGTGTTCTCCTAATAGGTTGGCCTGGTCTTCTAGTGTTGATTGTGTGTCCGGACTTGTAAGCAGTGGGTATTGTGTAGGAGAAGTACTCTCCCTTGAACTTCCTCACCTGATCCCAAATGTGTTTAGATGTGACTGAACTGTAATTGATGATATGTATTTTTGCCATGAATCCTTTTCTGCCTGTCTTCGAATAAATCGGGCTCTGGCTTTTGCCTGTTTGAAGTTGATGAGGTTGCGTAGGTGGGGTATCTTCGTAGAATCCCCCAGGCCTTATTTTGTAGTTTTTTGGCATCAGTACACTCGTTTGTCCACCAAGGGTTGAATTTCTTGCGTACGATGCCGGATGATTGCGGTATTGCTTTTTCTGCTGCTAAGATTAAAACTTTGATGAACTCTTCATTAGTTCCTCAACAGAAAGCTCCGGTGAGAAAACTTCATCGAGTTTAGCGTTTTCTGTGAAAGCTGGCCAGTTCGCGAGCTGTAGTTTCCACCGGCGTGGCCTGCTTGTTAGAGTTGGGTAAGATGGTATGAGTTTTATGATGCCGGGTTGATGATCACTACCATAAGACGTGTTGACAACGTCCCATTTAAAATCAATAAAAATACACGATGAACACATGGCTAGATCTAAGCAACTAAAAGTGCGCGAGGTTGGTGAAAAGTAGGTAAAAGCACCGGAATTAGAGGGAGAAGGCAGATGTCATTTGATAAAATGAAATCTTCCACGGCTTGCCCTCTTGCGTCAGTTTTGGTCGCTACCCCAAAAAGTTGAATGAGCATTGAAATCCCAACTAAGATAAATGGTTTTGGCACTGTTCCACAAGATTTTCTAGGTTTTGGTGGTGAAAAGGGTGTGAGGTTGGATATACAATGAGCAGATGGTGATTGTTTTGTATGATAGGATGGTGACGGCTACGGCCTCGAAAGATGTATTTATTTGGACATCTCGCGTAGGAGTGCTGTCCTGCACCACTATGGCTACTCCTCCAGAAAGACGGTTTGCAATGTTCGCGGTCCTTTCGGGCCACTTTGAAGCCTTTAGGAAATGGCCGTGTTTTGCACCAAGATTGTCTCTTGGAGGCAAAAGGCTACTGGAGAGAATTTGTTAATAATGTCCTTTATGTCACCTAAGTTATGAATTAAACCTCTACAGTTCCAATGTACGATAAAAGCCATGGCAGAATAAAGTAAAATAAATATACTACTGGGGACTGATCAGTATAAAAGATGATAGGTGACAATATTAAGAAATAGAAATAGAGAGGAAATACGATAACCATTACGGTTTATCGCTTACTTATTGCAGTTACCGGGACTTTTGTCCTTGTTCCTGTTTGGTACGCTCGAGAGAGCGCTTGTCCTTCGGTGTCGATGACACCGGAGTTTTGTGGTCGATCTCCATTGCCTTGGTTGAGGCGCTGGAAGATCGAGAGTGAGGCGCTGAGAAACGGATCTCAGGCCTCGGCACTCTATTGAGTTTAGGGCCCAGGAGACCGGAGTCTGCGGGCCCTTTGATGTGCATGGAGCAGCTGGCGCTTGCTTCTTTTACGGGGGCGGTTCGAGTCATCATAGAACCACTGGTGTGTGGGTAGCGGTCGACTCCTGAGCCTTTGGTGACGCTGCCCCCGACTGCGTCACATCGGCGTAACTTCTGTGGAAAAGGTATGATTGCCGTGTTCGCGCTTCGCTGAATGATATTTTCTTTGACGGTCAGAGCGATCACTTCTTTTTCTTTTTCAAGATGGGCATGACCGGGAATACGCTGGGGTTCCCCGCACAGTTAACACAGTGGGGTGAGGATGAGCAGTTTCTGATTTGTGGTCGCTTGCGCTGCATTTTGCGCATGTTTCTTTGCCTCTGCAAGAGTGCGAGGGCGTGTACGAATCTCTGACATTTGAACAGCGTCTGGGGTGGGAATGTAGGGTCTGACATTTATTTTAAGTACCCAGCCTTAAGAGAGGTGGGCATTTCACATGTTCCAAAGGGTAGTATTACGTGTTTGGTGGGCAACTTCCTGATTATTGCGACGGATTACAATTCTTTGGACTTTGATGACGTTTTGGTCTTTGAAACCTTCGAGGAGCTCTTCGTCACTAGGCCTAAGAAGTCTTCCTCGGAGATTACTCCCCTGCTGGTGTTTAGAGAGCGATGGACCGAAACGTGACAGCTGTTTCTCCAATGCTGGTTAGTTGGGATAGCTTCGGCACTTGGTCTTTTTCGGTTAGCTCCAAAAGGAGGGTCACCGCTTGACATTTTGGATGCTTTGTAGGTGGGTCCTATTTTTTCTTTTAGGCACTTGGCCACCAAAAATGGGGATAATTTTCTTAGAGGTGTGCTGTCACTGTGAATAATGTGGTACTTCGCAAAAGTAACTTTAGTTTCTTTCGAGACTTGATAACTTGCTTGGTGCGGCCTCTCTGCGAGACCGATCAAGGTCGGCGGGATGCTTGTAAGCCATACAAGTATGAATGTGTCGGTAACAGCGGCGAC
>WOVY01008187.1:0-30373 GCA_013436015.1 Rhipicephalus annulatus
AAAGAAGAAACTCTTTGTACGCTTGAATCAGCGAAGACGAATAAGCCTGAACAATTTTTACTAAACTAATGCCATGAATTTAAAGTTACATTGATATGCAGAGTGCGTTGAAGGCTGTAGTCAAGTATTCACTCGTGTTTGCATGTGTGATTTGGTTGAAAGGTTCATTTCTAACGTGTAGGGGAAAAATGTGCCCAATGACACATTCCAGAGTTTAGCGTTGGTAGTCAAAGCTCACTGTAGAATTTCAAAATACCTCACCAGATATGCAACAAAACATAATCACACTACCTCATATGTTATGTAAAAAAATATGAAGTTCATTGGGGCGATAGGATAATTTCCTTGTCCTAAGCAAATGGTATTATTTAAAACCACCTACCCGTTGAGCAATGTGTCAAGAAAAGGGTCGTGTATAGGTGCACTTTTTGCCAAGCGCTCAAGAATAACTAGCTATTATTATCAGTAACTGTAAAAACAACGTGTACAGCTGCACGACTGTACGTTCTCTTCTAACAACGTGAAGTTGGTACCTCCACAATTCAAGAATAGAAGAATTGCGAAGCACTGCGAGCTTACTAATTGAACTTGCATTAGACATTCCGAGATTGCTTGAAATAGCCAACGTTACTCTCAGACATGTTCCATGAGACACGGTTAAGATGTCTGCCGAGAATCGATGTTAGGCTAGTGGCTGAGAAGGTAATGCGAATTTGGCCAGTTCCATGGTCCTGGTCTACTCTTCAAGAAGTTCAAGCATGAGTTTTTTTACAGCGAAAACCCTCAAAGGGGTCCTAAAACTCTTTCTCAAGTGAACATGAAATGAATTCACTGAAAGACCTTATTGCCTCACGAATTTGACGCCACAAAAATTCAACGGCACATGTCGCAGCACGCTTCACCACCGTCCAAAATTAGCGCCGTCATCCCTGCCATTGTGTACTTTACGGGTTTTTAGGTGAAGTTGGAAGCTTCATGTGTGCATTTTGGCCGCGGCGAGTGACTGTTGCCACAAGTAATGAAATTATATCGAGAAGAAGCACGTTCAGAATGTTACCTTGACCTACGGCATTCCATAACGTATTCTCGTTTGCTTTATTGGGTCGAACTAGCATTGCTGAATAACAGCCATTGAGAGGGCTTCGTTTTTTTGTGTATATGCAATAAATACCGCGCAAGGCACGCGCTCGTTATTGCATTCGCCGTCACAGCGTACTGCAGCTCACAAACACGCACAAAAATATACGTGAACACATCAATATCTCGGCATTTCGCTATAGCAAACAGCGTATTCTGTCAAACTCTGCTTCTAAAACCCCATCACTGCCAATGAGGGCTGATAGTCTTGCATCAGACAACGTTTAGCACAAAAAATGGCCTAGTTCCTGCACCAACAATGAAATCAGCAGGCTGCCCGACAATGTGGCCACCGCGCACCTGCATAACCAGGATATGGGTTATTTGTGTTTGTTCTAGGACCATAATATGCTAAATTTGTACTCTGTCGACAGTGTTTTTACACTCCACGCTTTGTTCCATTGTGCTATACGTGTGCCTATTACTGCCATTTTGTTCAGGCTTGTGGTTTAGACAAGCATGGCAACACATAGGAACGCACGTTCTAGAGAAGCATGGGAACAGCAGGAGAACCTATGTACACTTCTCGCGTCACCGCTCAAGGTCACCGCTCTGGTGATTCCAACAATTCTCAGTGGATGACGCGCCGCCATCCAAGGCGTTGGTTTTCGACCCTCCTTAGTTTTAAATGGCTCGGGCGCTCGCATCCTCGTGACTATACATCCATTTCGTTGTCGTCGCCTCGTAGGCACGGCAGCACATGACAAGTTCCTACGATGAGTGTTACGCATGGGTACTGATATCATGCCGATCCCCCTCACCTGCCTGCTCTCAACCCCGCTTAAGAACAGCTGACAGCTCTTCGTCTGTCATTTATGAGCGTTAGGCATTTGACTCATGGCAGCGGCCAGTATGGCATAAAGGGACAGGTGGTTATCATGCCAATCGACGTTGCCAACACTGCAGTTGTTGCCGCGGAAGGTGCCCGACAACGCTGCCTTCCACGTACCCATTATGCGCCGGCTCTTCAACAAGCCTTCCTACAGAAATGGTCTCGCCAAAAAACCCTCCGTGCACCTCCGAGCAAGCTTCTTACATCATTCACTTTGTGGATATGAGGGACCATTTTTTTTATTTTGACTTTTGTAACCTCTCCTGAAATGAGCAGCATCATGTCTTGGTATTGAGGCATGGTTACATAACAATTCCGCTCGACATAAAGAAGGGCACACTTTTCTTTTCATCATTCGGTGCTTGCGTTATTGATTCTTTATTCCAGACGTTTGCCAACTAATTAGGCTTTCGCCACGCACTGAGTTCGACATAATTACTCTTGATTCTATTTTAGAACGCAATTCGGAGTTGAACGTACCAACTTTGGTGTGCCATCCTTGGTGAGAAGTGGTGTCCACGAAATGCGTTACGCTTCCCTGTAGCCTCCGTTCTGAGACATATATTCTTCTCATAGCAGCACATACTGGCTTGCTTTGAAGGCGCGATCAGGGGCAGCACCGCCGGCCGCGCGTCGTTCTGATGGTGTGTAGCGGGCAACTATCGACAGCCAGACGGAACTTTCAAAACGGGAAAGATTTATCAGCAGTTGCTGTGGCAACCGGTGAATCGCTATCAAGCCGAAATGGTTGACCACGTGATCGTAGTAGGTCACGGGTGGACACGCAAAAGCACCTTCGTCAGGCACATCTGACAGCTGTTGCTGAGTAAGAGGCGGGACCATCTGTCCTCGAATTCGGTCTTGAAGTGACGCCCCGGTTGCCATAATACCGTGAGATAAAAGCTCACCCGTCTCGACGCTTTCTCTTACCACTGATAGGAGCTTCCGTCTACGGATATACTGCCGTGTATCGCTGCTACTTCATCCGATCAATTCCACCTCGAATGCACTCGCCTAAGCAGTAGATTATCCCAAACCCAGTCCTCACCATGCGATTGCCACCGTTCATATTTCCTCAAACCCAGCAGTTCTCATCAGAGACCTTCAACTTCTTTCGGTGCTGTGTTGTACGTTGCCCGGACAGCTTCAATTTAACGAAAGTATTCTCTACGGCAATAAACGAGTGCAAAGGTAAGCGGCCAGCTCAGGTAACGTGTTGGCGTTGCCTCTTTACCGTTTGCGCTTTGAAGTACTTTTAGGTGCGAAGATCCTTAGGGTGTGGGTCGTTTCCTCGTATTACGTTACTATGGCCACTTCTAGTTAGTTTTTAGAATTGCTCACTAGATGACGATGTGTATATATGTCCTCGAAAATAATATCACTAGAAGGCATTAGTGGTTTTGGTATAGTTGACAATTAATGGTTTGTCCGATGCGTGCTCTAATGTGATAGAAGGGGACGGAAGAACGGACGGACGGACGGACGGACGGACGGACGGACGGACGGACGGAACGGACAGACAGACAGACAGACAGACAGACAGACAGACTGCGAACTTGGGTTAGGAATCAAAAAGAAAATAAGAAACGAAAAGCTAAGAAGCATGCTAATTGAAGAGACAGCCATTCAAATGCCTCCCGAAAGGCTTAGAACTGCTGCTTTGAGTGCTGCCGCCCGGTGCACATAAAATCGATTCAATAGCTTTTCGGTTTGAGTTTATTTATCTACGTGACAAGCACACAAAAAACACATTGTTTACGCGGTTTTGTGCAAAGACAAAATCTTTATGTCACAGCCCTTTCACACAAATAAAAAATCTAAGAACACAACATTACAATATTTTGCAAAATATTACAGGCAGCGAAAAGCGACAATACGAAAAGAGCACGCAGGTGGCCTATGACAGCTAATAATGAAATGGCAACTCTTACATACGTACAAGATCATTTATAACAAAGCAATTTATGAACGAATGAAACTAAAAAACCATAACAGATATCATCCAACATTAATAAACAACAGAATTAAGTCATCCAGTTTATCATATCAGTTTAGGGACGATATACGCCGGTAATGAATTGTTAATTTTTATTTGTTGATCACACTTGCAAGAAGTCAATGTAGTGTTTCAAATTCATAGTTAGCATAATTAGTGCGAGGATATTGTGCGTACAAAGTCTCCGTATACCGATTGACTTGACTGGCAGGATTAGGTTGCAAGGCGACAAATGTCCGTAAAAAAGTACTTCTTCGGCGTATTTCTGATGGAAGCGTTGATAGATGCTGGTATTCGTAATAACTAGCAATTCTCAAATTCAATATTTTGCAAATATTGCAGAGGTGTGTGCATTATAACATACACCTTCAATACATCACCAGGTTGGGGTGCGTTAGTGCGCACCCAACCTGGTGATGTATTGAAAAGTGGGCTTGCAGTAGTTACTCAATGAGTGTTAAGAGAAGGCTTTGCAAGGCCGCTCTTCTAGCTTTCGCTGTAACTGTGCTGCGCCTACCGCACTGGCCTGGCGTTATTTTTTTTTTAAATGCGAAGCATTTCTCAGCGAGCTTCGGCAACTTTGAGCGTATCCTTCACACATCACGACAAAAATTTAGAGAATTGAAGCTGCAAAGACGAGCAGGAACTGTGTGTTTCAGTATGAATTCCAGTCGGATCGGCTTAGAAGTAGACAACGTGAACACAACAGGATTACACGAGTGATTAGAACTGTCCCGCCATCTATTGTTAGCAATGAGAAAACACTGCCTTTTTAGTAAGCGTTGTAAGCGATCGATGGCGCCACAGTTTCGTGTCCAATGGCGTGGCTCAATGCACATGTTCGTCTCCGCTCCGTTTGCACGCACCAAGGCATTTCAGTTCCAAGCAGCTTTTGAATGTGAAGCACTTTCAGCGAACTTCGACCACCTTGAGCGTATCTATCTATCTATCTATCTATCTATCTATCTATCTATCTATCTATCTATCTATCTATCTATCTATCTATCTATCTATCTATCTATCTATCTATCTATTTATCTGTCTGTCTGTCTGTCTGCGACTTTTAGGTCTCCTGGCCATTTCTATAATGGTATCGATACCAAACTTGGTATGGCATAACATGACTGCACGAAGAACATATTTGACGAATGACACACCTGTTGTCATTAGTCAAATAGATAGATAGATAGATAGATAGATAGATAGATAGATAGATAGATAGATAGATAGATACGCTCAAAGTCACCGATGATGATGAATCAACAAATATTGGGCCCAACATTGTTGGTAGTGCGTGCAGGCACCAGACAGGGTGGTTCCCTAGTTTCAGGACCCGTACGTATCCATCAGCTCCTGGCTCCTGTGCGTCAGTCGCCGAAGTTCACTAGGGAATGCTTTGCATTTAAAAAGTATGCATCAAGCGTTTGTAGTAGGCAGACAAACCTATCGGGTCGAACTATTAAAGGCAAAGCTTAATGATCCCCCAATTTTTCAGAAGTCTTGCTAACGAATGGAATGATTCTAACTTACCATACTTAATGTTGATAGACCCGCAAACTTGTCTTCTTCTCTATGAGTGTGCACTAAAAATATTTGCAAGTACTCCTCCGTAAGTTTTTTTTTTTGCCTGGATAAGGTACGTGGTAAGGTAAGTGGCTAAGGTACTCGGCTGCTGACCCGCACGTCACGGGTTCCAATCTCGGCTGCGGCGGCTGCATTTCCGATGGAGGCGGAAATGTTCTAGGCCCATGTGCTCAGATTTGGGTGCAGGTTAAAGAACCCCAGGTGGTTGAAATTTCCGGAGGCCTCCACTACGGCGTCTCTCATAATCATATAGTGGTTTTGGGACGTTAAACCCCACATATCAATAAAAAAAAATCTAAACGGTTAAGGGTAACTTCTACTCCACTTCGCAAGAGTTACATGTAGCTGCCTTGACTGTATAGACGGTTTCGTGATTGCGACAGTAGTAGCAAGCATTCTTCACAAAGAAACTTCTGGTCTCATCATATAAAAGCATCTAGCACTGAAATGGAAAGTTCTTAAGATGCTAAATCTGTATGGTGGTATTCATCACAGAGTATCGGTCGAAGGTCTCTTTTTACGTTTTAAAAAAACAAAGGTAGTAGTAGTGAAGTTTTTATTTGTACTACAGTGTTTTAGGGCGAAAGTGGGTGTGTCCCTTACTCCAGGGCCCAACTGGCTTTTGTGGCTCGCAGGGCCTGACCGAGTAGAGCAACTTGGCTCTCTCTTTCCTTACTGGCAAGTTAGGCCGCCCACTGCCTCTCAATTGGGTTCCTCCCTAATAAGAGCCAACAATTTCGGGTGGCCTGAGTCGACATGTCCACGTTATGTGGTAAGTGATGGCCGCTCCCAGGACCACGTACATGCGTCCAGGGACTGCGTTGGGTGAATTTCGTTTAGAATTAGTAGATTGGGGTATGTGTTTGTTTGAAACCGTCGCCAGTTCCTAGCCTGCCCGACATCATGTTAAGGGAGTGGTGGGCTAAATTTTTGCATTTCTTTTCTTCGTGTCTCCAGGATGTCGCGCGGACCAACTGGAGGTTCTTTGAGAGTCGCTATTGGTACTCGGATGCTAATTTCACGAGCTATACCGTCCGCCCTCTCACATACCCTCCAGCCCTGCGTGGACTGGACACCAAATAATCGTGTGATATTGATCAAAGCGTGTTACTGATAATTTATCTATGATTTTTGATAGAACTCTGGTCAGGTATTGACGGCATGCTGCCTTTGAGTCCAAGATAACTAGAGCGTCTTGGGGCTTGTAGTCATCATCTTGTATGGCCAATGCTACGGCTGCCGACTGTGCCGTACTAACTGAGGAATCTCGTAGGGTTTTTGTCATTGCACTAGATTGATTGGTCATTACGACAACAAAGAATGACAAGAACAAGTAGTACTGTCGTCCGAATGCCTTCGAAAAAGCATTCATTCGACATATTTGGCTAATCACTGGCCCGCAGTCTCACACTGACTGAGTGAAACACACCAAGCATACGACGTACAGGACTGCACGAGCTCGACCCTTCACTACTACTCCGGCCTCCACCCGGCCTACATCGTCGTGCAGCTTCGCTTCTCTATCGCTTTTGGCTGGGAGTTGCTTTCACGAAAACTTATACCACGTTGATCAGAATTACTGACAGTGCGGCGTGCGATGTTTGCGGCACCAACGAAAATATCGAACACCTGCTGTGCCATTGTCCTCGATTTGCCTCAGATAGACAAGTACTTGCCAACTCAATGCGGCGACTGGATGATCGGCCTCTTTCTGTGCAGGTGCTATTACAGCAACGTCCATATGCCTCGACAGCCCACAAGGCAGTGAAAGCCCTGCTGTGTTTCCTGAGAAAGACAGGCTTGTGTGAACGCATCTGACATGCGGTAGAGTTCTACACACTGCAGTGAAATTACTGTCAGTCTCTCCCCCACCTTTTTTTCTTTTCCCTCTCTTTCCTGTTTCTCGTCTTTCTTGTCCCCTTCCATATTCCCTCAGTGTAGGATAGCCAACCGGATGTCTTTTTGGTTAACCTCCCTGCCTTCTCCCTTTTGTTGCTTCCTCCTCCCTTCCTCTTCTAATGTTTTCACTGATCAAACCAGACGCTTCCCTTCTGCAGCTCAAGCAGTTATCCCATTATCTTTTGACATCATCTTTGGGTTCACCCTCTTTGGGTCTAACCTCTAAAGGTTGGACCCAAAGAGCTTCACCTCTAAGAAAATGGCAGCGTATCCACGGAGGGAATGATGGAGAGTGGGGCGAAGCATTCGTCCATCCATTCGTTCTTGCTTCCATCCGTCCATGCGTCCGTCTGTGTGACCGTCCATGCGTCCATCCGCCCGTCCGTGCGTGCGTCTGTTCGTGCGTCCATCCCTGCGTTCGTTCATGCATCCGCCCCTGCGTCCGTTCATGCGTCCATCCATGCATCTGTCTGTGTGTCCATTCGTCCATCTATTCAATACTCCAAGTACCACCATCTCGCATCTTTTCATCATATATTCCCCATATAGAAGCAACGCCATCCAGCGGACATTCGAAGGACTAAACGAAAGGTGGCACAGGCACACTTTCTTACGGCTTGCGCTTCGGGTCTACTTTCAACCTTTAACCACGTCGAGTTCATGGTATATAGTAGTTCACTGTATTCATGGCACTGCGGCCCAACGCTCGCTAAACCTTTCTAAAACCAAGGAGGTTACGCCCAGCGAGTATAACGTAACAACCTTTTCCGGTCAGATAGTGCTCAATGTATACGCCAATGGCTGCTAATGGGAAATGAGAGACAGCAGAATTCGGCTTTTACTTTCTTACGGCTTGCGCTTCGTATCTACTTCCCACCTTTAACCACCTCGAGTTCATGGTATGTACTAGTTCATTGTATTCATGGCACTGCGGCTGAACGCTCGCTAAACCTTTCTAAAACTAAGGAGGTTACACCCAGCGAGTATAACCTAGCAACCCTTTCTTGTCAGATACTGCTCAATGTACATGCCAATGGCTGCTAACGGGGAATGAAAGACAGGAGCATTCGGCTTTTAGTTAACGCGCACGCTGCGAATTTTTTTATTGTTCAACAACGCACACAAGAAATCTCCCACTGGCACCACCTTGGAGGTCAAAATGTAACACTTGTTACACACTACTACTACTACGACTACGAGGGATGAACGGGTGCCGCTATAAGAATCTTTGCCCCAAAAAGCTGGACAGCTTTGACCTAGAACTTCTGCGAAAAACTGTGCGCAGTTTCTTTCACAGAAACGAGATCACCACTGGCACCAAGCTTACGCGTCACTTCGAAGAGTACAGCGAGCTGCCATGCCTATCGACTACAACTATGCACCGGATATTAAAGAAGCTTGGCTTCTGATATAAAAAGCGGTCTCAGAATGTACTCTTCGTAGAAGCGATACACATTGCACAGTCTCACGGCCGCAACTTACGTCAGAATGCGGAGTTGCTGCGCCAATGCAGGCCGATCATCTATACACCGACGAAACGCGGGTCAACGCTAGCCACATGAGCAGACAAGTTTAGATTGATGAAACCATGGATACCGTTCATTAAGCGCGTTGATCCGGGCTGTCTACAGGCCTTCAAGATAGTCGTGTAAAATATCGGTTTTCACGTAGCCTAAATTCCATCGTGCCCTTGACCAACTCTGTTTTTGAGCAATATCGCGCAGTAGAATGAAAGCTTTTACTTCACTACGACATACAGCTATCTGAGTGCATTTCTGACCCAAGACACAAGGCTATTTAGCGTGTCACATTTATTACGTGACTTTCATTTATTATGATGTTGTTTGTCTGCTGAAGCTTTCTCGTCGGTTTCGCACTGTCGTAATTGACAAATGGGCACGTCCTGCTAAGGTCCGCGATTCGTGCAGAGAAGAAGACAAAGAGACAGATAAATGCGAAAAAGGGTCCAGAGGACGCACCTGCTACTTAAACACGTAGTGGGAAATAAAACTTACGCGCGTCACCCTTAACAATACGGGGTCGAGGTTTAAGTGCAAAGCATTTCTTAGCGAACTTCGGCGACTTTGAGCGTATCTATCTATCTAGCCGCCTACGACTTTAGCTGTCCTGGCCGCTTAGGTAATGGTATCGATACCAAACTTCACATGGCAGGACATGATTGTATGAAGAACATATTTGACTAGTCACAACATGAAAATCATGACAGATATATCATGAATGTCACGATTTACATTTCATGGTCCTGCAGCTCTTGCGGTGGTATGGTTCACTTGGCATGCTGCAAAACTGATGTCGTATGACGTGATTGCATGGCGAACACAAGCGACAGACTCTAACATGAAAATCACGACATGCGTGTCATGTAGAAACATGACTACATGCCACGCTCATGATATGCTCACAGCCGTTTCGCTTGCGTCCCATATACCAAATTTGGTATTACGGTACGTGAATGGATGACGAAGGTATGTGACTGGTGCAAACATGATTATTATGAAATGCGTGTTATGTAAAAATATAATTACATACCCCAGTTATGATGCGCTGCCGGCTGTTACGCTAGCTTGACTTATACTATATTTGATATCACAGGACGTGAATGGATGAAGAAGGTATAATACTGGTAGAAACATAATAAACATGAGATGCGTGTCATGTAACATGACTATACATGCTATGCTCGTGATGCGCTCGCGGTGGTTCTGCTAGCTTCACACGTACCAAACTCGGTGTTACGCGAGGCGAACGGACAACAAAGGTAAATGACACATCTAAACATCATAATTACGACATTCGTGTGATGTAACAACATGGCTACATACCACAGTCATGACGCACTCGCGGTCGTTTCGCTAGTTTCACATAGGCCAAATTTCGTAATACGTGAAGTCAGTGGATGACAAAGGTACGTGACTGGTGCAAACATTATAATCATGAGATGCGTGTCATGTGAGAACATGACTACGTGCCACAGTCAAGGCGCCAATAACTTCTGACGTGTTGCGGTGCGCGTGCTAGCCGGCGTTCATTTCATTGCGTCACGGCGGCGTTCCCACGCCAGGTGCTGGTGCTGCCATATACTCGCAGGCGCGCGCAGCGCTGCGTTGCTTTGACGCATGCGCGTTTCAGCGCGTCTGGCATCCCTCTTTCACGAAAAGAGGGAGATGCAGTGTTGTCAGGGTAACGCATCGGCACGAAAGAAGCACGTCGCATTTCTCGCCGGTTGCCGTCGGGCCGCGCCGACGGACGCTGGTCGCGCCTGGCGTCAGACTATGGAGTGCTCGCGTTTTGATAATTTAGCGTGGATGTGCCCAGCGTGCGCGCGTCAACGCTATATATACATTGAAGTATATTGGGCCTTTCATGATGCACTCGTGGCCGTTTCGCTAGCTCAACATATACCAAACTTTGCGTGTTACGTGACCTCAGTGGACGACGAAATATATGACTGGTGCAATTATGATGATCCTGACACGCGGGTCATGTATACGAACATGGCAACATACCATGCCCATAGCGTGCTCAAGGGCGTTTCGCTTGCTCGGCATATACTAAATTTGGTATCACGTGACGTGAATAGATGACGAAGGTAAACGACACATCCGAACATAATAATTATGTCACGGAAGCCATGTATGGCGTCATTTACCTCCACGTCATTAGGTTGTGCTGATTTTAAAGTGACATATCAACCTTTCTCATTCATGCTTCGCATATCATCGGTTCCCACAGTACGTCAGATCTGCCAATTTTTTTTTGACATTTCATTCGTGAGGCATAAACTGCTGCTTTCACACATGAACGTGACACAACACATCTGTATTTCGGATTTGGCGTCAATATTTTTTTATTCTAATCTGAGATCCATATTCATATGTTGTTGGAATCATGGTGCCAAAACACCTTCAGAAGTTAGCCATATCTGAGATACGGCTGAGGTTCCCTTTCTTATGGCAACGTTAGCTCAAGCACTGTACAATCCCCCCCCTTCCGCACACACACAGAAACATACACCCCAAATCTGTCCTCCTCCAATAGGACTCCATTTCGTAGTGGCGGCCCACTCCGTAAAGTTGGTTTGACACAAGGAGGTTTTCAAAATATTGTTGTAGTGCTCATTATTGCTCAGGAGTGAAGCCGTACCCACCGTAAGATGGCGGCAGCGGCAGCCGTCTTTCTAGGAGCATGATGAGCTGTTGGCACTCTGCGATTGAGAAAGAGAAGTTTATTGTGCACTTGACTTGTACATACACAAACTAAACATACAAAACAAGTAAAGACAGTGTATACATCATGCAAATGATCTCCAAAATTTAACTGCTCAATGGGTATCTAAATAGTAGAAGTAAAAGAAAAATTAAAATGAATCAATTTGATCACATTTTACAGGATAACACTTATGCATGCCCACTAGAGCGGGCGCATACTTAAGAAGCGTTTTTCTCACACGTCCAACAAGTTTACCGTGGCAACATTATTGGGTAAGATATTGCTTAAGGTTCGTCATTGTACTACTAGTTTTTTTTTTTTGAGCCTCTAAATCAAGAAAATTTTTATTGTAGATCCACCTTTATTAGTCTCGGTGGGTTATTTCATTGAAAGCGACTGTCTTTTTTCTTAGAGTTAAAGTAGCTTTTAGACTAATCAAAGCCAATTGATGACAAAGTAGGCACAATCCGAAAGTAGCATGTATTTTAGATCTTTGGAGGACAAAAGCTCACTTCACTGTAGCTGGTGAAGCATTGCGAGAGCTTATACTCCAGCAATTTTTTTAGACCTCCTTGGCTTGAGACCCCTGCTTTAACCTAACACATCACTAAGCTCGTATTTAGAAACGCTCCTTGACTTGAACTTGGCTTTTCACCGTATTCAATGCAGCACAAACGAGTTTCAACCGCGCTGTCTAGAGGTGGTACCAAGGCGTTGGCAAGCCAAGTTAGAGTAACCTGCCTCTCGCATGGAGATGTATGCGTAATAAAGATTGCAACAAAAGTATTCGAAATATTTTCTTTGTTTTGTAGCTGTTCTCCTAAGTGATAATATTTAAGCTTGATGTGCTTCTTTGCAGTACCTTTAACTGTGCAGGCTCCGCCTCAGCTGTTTGCATAGGCAAACGAGCTGCAACGCGTAGCCAGAACAATGATGGTGGCTTTGTTACACGACGAAAGAAGTAGGCGCCAGCGTTCTTTAGCTTCATAGGCAATGTGAGGGTGGTGAGTAGTACCGACGCCGACTAAATTTCAAGGCCGAAAGGCTGCCGCAGTGACGTCCGAGGTTGAGGGCCCAGTTGCCCAACTGAGCATGCTCAGTAAGACTTATTTTTCCACATCTTTTATTCGGCCCAATCAAGCCGCAGCAGCTGCGAGAGCGGGAGCGTTGGTTCTCCTAAAGGCTGGTGCACACCGGCGACTAGCCGCGGTCGCGCGACCATTTGCGACTGGCGACCAAACTGCGAGCGACGTTCACACCGGCAAGGCTTCATGCGAGCGACCGGAAGTGGCAAACCCGGAGAGTCACGTACAGATCTCGTTATCAACGAGAACTTGGGCGACCGGCGACGATCAGCTGATCAGATACGGAGCCCGCTGAGCGCGATGCGTTTGTTTTTGACGGCTGTGTTTGCGTAGAGTTCTCCCGGCACCATCATAGACTTCGAGTCAAGTGATGAAGAAGAGGTTGTGGCGGTGCTGATGTACTCAGTCAACGTGTCAGCGCTGGCAGCACGAAAACGTTCAAAGCAAGCAAGGCGATGGTGGGTGAGACCGTCCCTTCGCTCGCGAGAAGTGGCTGGCCACACAGGGCGTCTGCTTCCCGACTTGCGCTCGCACGACGAGGAGTATTTCCGAGAGTAAGTTTATGGTTGTTTTACGTGCTTATAAGAAAGTGCATAACATGTTATCTCATTCTTTTTTTGGTGGTTAGCTTCATGCGGATGCCGCCACGAACGTTCTACACTTTGCTCGAACTGCTGCGCCTCGCAATATCCAAGCAGGACACAAACCACCGGCCTACAATTCCGGCGCACGACTGCCTGGCCATGACCATTAGGTAAGGGCGTGTGGTTTAAAGATGAATATGCTGTGGCTTGTGGCTGCGCTTCGCTTGTAAGGAAGTTTCGCTTGGGCGGATAGAACGAATTGCATTTATGACGTATCCGGGCTCGATGGTGCAGTCGTTACTGCGGTCGGCAGTTTAGGCGTAAATGAGGGGTTTGATTACGGCCGCATCGATCGCCTTTAGGTGGAGGCGAAATGCACTTAAGTTGGCGCGTTTGTTGCGCACGTACGTTAAGAATCTCAGGTGGTGAATATTTCAAAACCATCTGTTGTGGCTTATTGCGTAATCAGTACGTGGTTTCCGCTTGTAAAAACACAGAAAATGGGATTCTGCGCTACACAATGGCATTACATTGTGGACGTGTCAGTTCCCGTTTTCTGTTATTCTGATGCACAGGTACTATACAGAGCGCAATTATGATGTTATAAAATAAGTGAAACCAAATCCTCAGCTTTGCGAGTACAATTATGCACAAATTTTTAGGACAAATTGATGTGCTGTTCAAGGCACTCAAAGAGTATTCATGCCAAAAATATTTTTCAGCATCGAGGAGGGAGGAGGTTCAACCAACCACCCTTTATGTATCTGCATGCACAACGGTGTGTGTTTGCACAAGTACACATGCGAAATTTCTCACAAACATGAGCAGCGTTTAACCCCTGCGCCTTGCTACAATTTTACGTATGTTCTGTTAAATTGACAGTGACCCAATACACTGTGGACAGTAGCGCAGTGGCAAAACGTATTGTGGACGGTAGCACATTGTGTGAAAGCAATTTCAACAATAGACTTGAGTGATGTACGCTTTGCGAAATAGGTTCTCCTTGAATTTACAGCTTTTCAGAAATCCATGCTAAGCAAATTGCCACAGGTACGTTTAGGTTGCCCTTCTTCAACCTGAGTGATATGAGCACGTACGCTCTTCCATGAAAAGGTTGATGCATGCTTATGATTCACCAAAATGTGTAGGCACAGAAATATTCACTGCATATACGACAGCTTGCGGAGTGCACATGCAGTGCGACTGTTCGCGACCGTTCGCGACCAGTCGCACATGGTCGCACGACCGCTCCTAGTCGCCGGTGTGCACCAGCCCTAATTAGGTTTAAGTGTACAGCGCAATCGTTCTCTCAAAAGTGTACAATGGTTTTGTCAAAATGCGAGCAGTTGCTGACCTTGGCTGTCATGGAACTTGACATATCGAAATTTCTAAAGTTAGTCAGTAAATATGCATTCTATCAGAAGCTTTGATGATGCCGTAGAATATAGACAGCAGAGGTAGCGCTCATTAATACATAAAAATGAGGAACACTTTGGCAATGTAGCGTCATGACTACGACACTGAAATGCAACTATGCGTAAGATTTTCAAGCTCAGCATGCTCCTTTTACAGTGTGTGTCTTCCATCATGGCTGTGCAGCCAGAAATTTCACATGGCACTTATGCGTTTTAGGTATGCCAAGGAAGTGCGAGATAAATTGGCGCACTACTTCGTCACAGACGGTCAGGTGCCTTGGCAGGACAAAGTGGTGAACAGCACTTGAGGCGTAAAAGGTGAAGGTGGGTTGTACATGCATTTTATTGCTTATAGAACTTATGTACATAGCATCTTCTTAAGCTAACAAACAAGAGAAAAATCACCCGTGACACAACAGATGCATTACAGGGAAAACTGTCATGTCCAAATATAATCATGAAAACACAAAAATTAATAATTCATGTTAAAATATTTGAGTTATTGCACGGTTGTCCCTACATTTATCACAGAAATAAGTTGCCCTAAAGGGGTCATGACACACAATTTTCAACCATAATGTGTGTTGTATGGGCTGATTCTTGTATGTTCACATACAAGCTGGCAAAAATCGAGCGATTTGGTCAAGCTGCTAATTTTTAATCGCATATTTTTATAAACGAGCTAGTCGTCTGACAGTTGGGCAATACTGACGCACTCACTATTCATGACATCACGAACCGCTTGCTCGAGAAGCTGCTGCACAGTGTGCATTCTGGCAGACGGTCGTGTTCCATCATCAACTTCGCTTGCAATCAAATTTTTTCGCATTGTTGAACTCGCCACTAAAGCTAAATGACTTCCAGGGGTCGAAACATGGCTACTGTGTCAGCAATGTAGTGCTGGTACTTGCAGCAAATAATTTCGGATGTCAAAATGGGTCCTGTGAATGTCCAATGCATATACCATTTGCCATTGCTCCTTCGGCTTGTGACGTCTCGCACGCCATGACAAAATGGCGGTCACTTGTGGTAGGTGGAGTTTTAGGAGCAGAGCACTTCTACGGCATATTTTGACTAAAATAATCTCTTAAGGCCCCTTTTCACACGTGTACTAGCACATTTTACTCTGTAGTTTTGTTTTTTTCTGACAACCGTCAATTGTTAAGTGACCAGTCATGACCCCTTTAAGTTGGGACTAGAAAAGGGAACACAAGATAAAAAAAGGTGGGTGTCATTGACATTGTATAAACACTTCAATTTGCTTCACTGCTCTGACGCAATTTTGCCTCTGCTTCATACAGCATACGTTCTACTGCATGCATTACATCTTGTACAATGTGCACTGGTAGCTCTCTGAGGCGTGCATCGGTACGTAGAGCGAAGAAACCAATGTTATCTTTTTTGATGACCCCCTTGTTCGCTCTGATGTGTTCAAGGTGCTCCATGCAGGCTTGCGCCACATGCTTCATGGCTTGTACCCTCTCCTGCATTACTGCAAATCAAGTGTGATCATGCGATTCATGCATATGAATGCTTCAAGGTTGCATTGTTACTTCGTGAAGCACCATTTAGCAAAAAAAAACATGTGTGAGAATGACAAGGTAGAAACAGAAGAAACAAGACAGAGCACTGACTTTCAACTAATGTTTGTGATTTTCGGCACTAGAAAAAAAATATAGAGGAACTGAAGAAAATTAATAGCACACTTAAAAGATAAATGTGTCAATAGGGCGTCTACCCCTCTGTGAGAAATAAATGGGCTTTTGATCTTTGAAACGGACACTCGTGTTTTGGGACAGGGTGCTGATGTTCTGATATTAACGTCTAAATATTACGGTAGTTACATGGGTTCTGTCTGCCTTAGTATAAATGTGCCCACAATAAAAACATCAGTTTAAGTCAGTGCTCTGTCCTGTTTCTTCTGTTTCTACCTTTTCGTTCTCACAGACTTTTTTGTTACTATGTCTGTGTACCAACTTGACCGAATGTTAACCTTATAAAGTTTTGTATTTTGTAGCATGCGCAGGATTGTTAGAAAAAAATCTGCAAGTTTATCCTCTAAGAGTTAGCGGTATATCTCACCCAGTGCCCTCGAAGGTCTGTTGTCGTCTTGACAAGCGTGACCTGCAGTGAATTATACATATTGCTTAAATGTACAGAAAGAGATCCTTTTCGAAAAGTTGTGATTGTGATCTCTTGCCAGGAGTACCTAAATTAATTTTTTCGTTTACACACCGTTTTGATGGTGGCTGCTCTCTTGAGGTGATTGCTGAAGCATCACTGCAGAAGGAGGCAGTATTATTATACAACTTATAAAGTGTTACGATTGCATGCAGCAGAATCTGGTGTGAAAACATTAGGCACATTCTCCAAATGTACTAGAACAGGAAGAAGGTTACAAAACACGTTTTTAAGATTTAATAGATTGGCTATCTATGCATGCCCTTCATTTGTCATTACTTAGGTAGATTCATAAAGGTTTTACTCATTGCTGCAGGTGTCGACACCAGTCTCCTCAGCCGTATCAGGGGTACCTTCCGGTTCCGCTGCATGGCTTGGCCGAGGCGGTGATCTGCAGTGATGAAAACTTCTCTCTATGTATTTGATGATGCCACTAGTACATGAACAGTTTTAGGCATTCTTTGGGAGTTAAAATGCCATTATGATTTCACTCAACACGAGGTTTATTTTACACTTGCATTACATCTTGATTGAGCAGTGCTGTATGAAAGGTGTGCATACAGAAGTTTAATGTGCCTATTATGTTAATAAAATGCTATGTAGGCTGCGCATCTAAATGAGAACAAGAGATATTGTCACGGAGATGAAGTAAAGGTAGAGGAAGAACTCAAGCAGCTGATAAGCATGCGACGGTGTTAATCAGCCATTGTGAATCTTGCCTGTGGGTTTTCCCATGTAAACGCATTTTGTACAAAAGTCTCTAACCCCGTAACAATATCTCACTGGCTACGTGAATGAAATTTATACAGTCAATCCTAAATGGCTGTGCAAACGATGTGTCTGATGAAACTGTGCCTGCTGTCATTATGTTTCATTGAACACATGCTGCATACGACTTTTGCAGCATCAATTTACTGCTATGAATGAGTGAATGCTTCACATTATTCAGCTCACTTGTATTGCAATCAGCGCTGGGCACTTGTTCATAACGAATTGACATGAAAGTATTGCCAGTGTGTGTAGATAATGCATTAGTTTGCCTAATTGCGGCCTGTTGCTGATCAATACTGTATTTTTCAGAAATATTTGACGTTGTACAATAACCACATTCACACAGAAACAATGTCTGTGCCCTCATATATTCCTGTGTGCTTCTGTTCAGTGCTGAGTGCTGAATGTATTTAAAAAAATGCAGTGGTTTGGGCAAGCTAACGACCTGAACTTTCAAGCACGCTTGTATTTTTTATAATTTTGCAAAGTACAATCACCTAGTAATAAAAAATAGTGTTTCTATGTTCAAGTCCATGCGTGTACAGCTTCAAGCGCATGCACATGGTACCGAAAATATTTGTGCATGCTCACCTCTCGTTAGCCTCTCCTGCTGTGATGGGGCTGCTGCAAGAGAACATGCAATATGTGATTATTTCAGTGCTATTGTGTGCATCTTTAGAGCATTTTCACTGTTTTGCTACAATATAAGTACTTATGCCGCATTTTTGTAATAAATATGTGCAATGCTTGTCTATGAACAGCCTCATGGCACATGCAACAAGCGATCTCTTTAGATTTTTAGATTTTGTATTAAGCCTTCCTTCTTTTGGTAAATGAGAGCCGAGAATGACACAGAAGTACACTCAATTCTCTCAATCTTACTGTTTTGTCTTCAATATTCTGTTTTGTGAAGCTGTCCACGTGCCACTTGTATGGTATGCTATATTTTTTGCGTTGTGCTGATGGATTGTGCTATGCTAACCAAAACATTTCATTTTCTGTTCAATGGAGGGTAAGCATTATTCATTACCTTTGGTCAATGGCACTCATGTTGCACAGCACCCTGAAAGAATGATGCACAGAGTTATTCTTCGTAGCTGTAGCCTCAATTATTCGACATCAAAACAGCCCATTGTCACCATGCATGATCACATGCATGCCCACTGTGAATTACCTCTTGGGACTTCTATGTTTATGTGCAGTGTACTTATGTGTATTGATATGTGTGTATTTATGTGTATGTATAAAAGTCATGTGAATTAAATCAACTTTTTTTGTTTTGTATTCAATAGTCAGATAATATTGAACTTACGCAACAGGCTCAGATTTTTCTTCCATTGATTCAAGCATGGCCTCAAAATGGGGCCATTTTAATGTTGGAATTTCGGCTGCTCCGGCTCCACTTCTTTGTTTTTCACGTATGTCTTTTTGTTTCCTTTTGAAGATATCACGCTGGTTCTTAAATCGTTTCTCAACAAGAACACCTGAAAACAAAACGCTTGCTGTAAGAATGTATTGTGCATATTGTATCGCTGATAAATTTTCTACTTTATTTCAGCACAATTGTAAGCGGTCTTTATTTTCTTTGCCCAGATCATTTCGGCTGCAGCACCATAGAAATCTGAATATTGGGCATCAAAATGAATCGCATGCCATCTAAACTTAAGTATTGGTAGGGGCTTAAACATTGCAAAACCACGACATGATTGGGGGAACCTGCAGCCGAGGGTTCCAGAAATGCCACCCATCTAGTGTTTTGGACAGTCCACCTACATGTGCACGACATCACAGCTGACGCAATGATTAGTTGCGCAAAGAGTTATGTACACTGTTTCTTGATGGTAAGCATGTCTGCCAAGCTATTTTAACAAAGAGGCTGTTTATACTGTCGGCAATTGAAGTTCACTTGCAAAAAGTCTATTTCATGAACCAGCACATGATGTCTTTATCACCTTCACAGTGAAGCTTTCTAAGCATCACTGCATTGTGCAAAACTCCACAGGTGAGTATATACCATTGGTATCGGCCAAGCGCAGCTGTCGTGTACAGCGGGAGCGATTGTTGTCAAAACAAAAGCAAACATGGTAAATAACTTGAAAAGAAGGATGAAACTAACCAGAGTGATATGACCATTTTTGAGAGAAAGAAATGCAACAAACATAGTATATGACTCAAAGTGTAACATAGAGAGAGCGAGAGGAAGGAAAATATAAAAAAATAGAGGGACCAATACATGAAAACATACCAACACATGGAAGCAGACATGAAAAATTGACTTTAAACTCTAGGAACAAAGAAAACAAACAAAAACGAGGCACAGTTGGAAGCGGAGAGATATAACCTCTGGGAATAAAGAAATAATCGAAATACAAAGGCACCAATAGACAAAAACACAGGAGAGGAAAGGAACAGTTGCGAAGAAATGAGGATTAGATATGGGCCACATTACAGAGGAATAAATTCCCCCATCTGTGCTTTCCTTCAGTGTTCGCCCAGCCACTAGAACACTACTATATCTTTTTTTTACGATTGCATGTCATTTGGCATCAACAACATGTCTGACTCCCAAATCCGCACATTTGAGAGTGCTGCTAAACATGTTTTGTATGTCTTAATTACACGCTCCTCTATGGAGTGCACAAAATGCGCTCAAAGCAGAAGCTACTTTGCATTCTTTTTTAAAACAGCACAACTGCAATGCATAGGCAGAATTAAAGCGTAACATCCCCCCCCCCTCTCTCACCGTGCACTAGGTATTATGCATTGCAAATGCCGCACGTTCACAAAAGCCCACATTCCCTTGGCCAGATGATGACGTACAAACACAGCAAGGAGCATGCGCTAGGTGAGTTGGCAACTGCGAGCAGTATTTCGAACGTCTGAGCTTTATTATCAGCGATACAATGTTCTGTCATGTCAATTTCGATGTTAAACTCGGAAAGTCGCGAGAACAAGCGTGCACACAACTGCGCTCGTATACATCACAGTCATTACATCTCATGCAAAATAACCATGTAACCTTGCAGTACAAATACCAATATTTTCATTCTTTATTCATTGGCAACGCCAGCCATGCAGTACACAACTGTTCTTGCTTATATAGCTACTCAAACAAAAAATCTCGGTACTTACTCGACATGCCGAACATGCTTCCGAACTCTGCCCAAGCCCGGTCCTTGTTTTGTCCGATCTTTAAAAGAAGGGTGCCGCTTGTCATACAGATATGGGTACATTTTAATCGCGTCGATGAGGAGCTCGGCCGAGTACCCAAAGCTGGCCGTGGTGGCATTCGCCTGATGCGAGGAAAAATCCACGGAGGAACGTACGTGTCGTTCGTACCTCACGGCAGTAGGCAAGCGCAACGAGAAAAAAAATAACATACGAGGAGGCCGGATGTAAACAAAGGCTGACGTCACTTCTGGTCTTCCCTGATTGGTTAAACTGTTTTGCGACTGCAGTCGCACGACCAAAAAATCGGTCAGGAAGCGACTGGCCAAAACAGTAGCTTTGCGACCGTTTGCGAACGTTCGCGACTGCTTGCGACCAGTCGCAAATGGTCGCGCGACCGCGGCTAGTCGCCGGTGTGCACCAGCCTTTAACCACTCGGCCACGACAACGGCGGCGGCGTCAACTCCCATTTCACTCTTAACGTAGCCGTTTCATGTCGAGAAGAGAAAAACAAAACGAAGAAACGCAGTCGACAGGCATCGAACATGCGCGGGCAGAACCCAATAGGTTTCAAGACCATCGCCTTAACCACTCGGCCACGATTGTGGTGACGGTGTCAACTCCTCTTCCACTCTTAACATAGTCGACTATGTCGAGAAGAGAAAAACGAAACTAGGAAACGCAGTCGCCAGGGTTGGAACATGCACGGAAAGATCCCAATGGTTTTCAAAACCATCGTCTTAACCACTCGGCCACGACAACGGCGGCGGCGTCAACTCCCATTTCACTCTTAACGTAGCCGTTTTATGTCGAGACGAGAAAAAAACGAGGAAACGCAGTCGGCACGGTTCGATCCTGCGTGGGAAGAACCCAATGGTTTTTAAGACCATCGCCTTAACCACTCCGCCACGATGGTGGCAACATCTTCATTTGGTATTACACCCTGAACATAGTCGTTTATGTCGAGAAGAGAAAAACAAAACGAGGAAACGCAGTGGACACGGTTCGAACATGCGCGGAAAGATCCCAATGGTTTTCAAGACCATCGTCTTAACTACTCGGCCACGACAACGGTGGTTTAACTCCTCTTTCATTCTTAATGTAGCCGTTTTATGTCGAGAAGAGAAAAAAAAACGAGGAAACGCAGTCGGCAGGGTTTGAACCTGCGCGGGAAGAGCCCAATAATTTTCAAGACCATCGCTTTAACCACTAAGCCACGGCGGCGGCAACGGCGTTGTCTGGTATTTTACTCTGAACATAGTCGTTTATGTCGAGAAGAGAAAAACAAAACGAGGAAACACAGTCGGCAGGGTTTGAACCTCGCGGGAAGGTCCCAATGGTTTTAGAGACCATCACACTAACCACTCGGCCACGACTGCGGCGACGGCGTCAACTCCTATTCCACTCTTAACATAGTCGACTATGTCGAGAAGAGAAAAACAAACGAGGAAACGCAGTCGACAGGCATCGAACATGCACGGGAAGAACCCAATAGGTTTCAAGACCATCGCCTTAACCACTAAGCCACGGCGGCGGCAACGGCGTTGTCTGGTATTTAACTCTGAACATAGTCGTTTATGTCGAGAAGAGAAAAACAAAACGAGGAAACGCAGTGGACAGGGTTCGAACATGCGCGGAAAGATCCCAATGGTTTTAAAGAACATCGTCTTAACCACTCGGCCACGACAACGGCGGCGGCGTCAACTCCTATTTCACTCTTAACATAGTCGACTATGTCGAGAAGAAAAAAAACAAAACAAGGAAACGCAGTCGGTACGGTTCGAATCTGCGTGAGAAGAACCCAATGGTTTTTAAGACCATCGCCTTAACCACTAAGCCACGACGGCGGCAACGGCGTCGTCTGGTATTTCACTCTGAACATAGTCGTTTATGTCGAGAAGAGAAAAACAAAACGAGGAAACGCAGTGGAACGGGTTCGAAAATGCGCGGAAAGATCCTAATGGTTTTCAAGACCATCGTCTTAACCACTCGGCCACGACAACAGCGGCGGCGTCAACTTCTATTTCACTCTTAACGTATCCGTTTTATGTCGAGAAGAGAAAAAAAAAACGAGGAAACGCAGGCGGCACGGTTTGATCCTGTGTGGGAAGAACCCAATGGTTTTTAAGACCATCGCCTTAACCACTCCGCCACGACGGTGGCAACATCTTCATCTGGTATTTCACTCTGAACATAGTCGTTTATGTCGAGAAGAGAAAAACAAAACGAGGAAACGCAGTGGACACGGTTCGAACATGCGCGGAAAGATCCCAATGGTTTTCAAGACCATCGTCTTAACTACTCGGCCACGACAACGGCGGTTTAACTCCTCTTTCATTCTTAACGTAGCCGTTTTATGTCGAGAAGAGAAAAAAAACGAGGAAACGCAGTCGGCAGGGTTTGAACCTGCGCGGGAAGAGCCCAATAATTTTCAAGACCATCGCTATAACCACTAAGCCACGGCGGCGGCAACGGTGTTGTCTGGTATTTAACTCTGAACATAGTCGTTTATGTCGAGAAGAGAAAAACAAAACGAGGAAACGCAGTGGACAGGGTTCGAACATGCGCGGAAAGATCCCAATGGTTTTCAAGAACATCGTCTTAACCACTCGGCCACGACAACGGCGGCGGCGTCAACTCCTATTTCACTCTTAACATAGTCGACTATGTCGAGAAGAAAAAAAACAAAACGAGGAAACGCAGTCGGTACGGTTCGAATCTGCGTGGGAATAACCGAATGGTTTTCAAGACCATCGCCTTAACCACTCGGCCACGACTGCGGCGGGGGCGTCAACTTCTATTTCACTCTTAACATAGTCGATTATGTCGAGAAGAAAAAAACAAAACGAGGTAACGCAGTGGACAGGGTTCGAACCTGCGCAGGAAGAACCCAACGGTTTTCAAAACTATTGCCATAACCACTAGGCCACGACTGCAGCGAAGGCGTCAACTCCTATTTTACTCTTAACATAGTCGACTATGTCGAGAAGAGAAAAACAAAACGAGGAAACACAGTCGGCAGGGTTTGAACCTGCGCGGGAAGGACCCAATGGTTTTCAAGACCATCACCTTAACCACTCGGCCTACGACTCCGGCGACGTCGTCACCTGCTATTTCACTCTGAACATAGTCGTTTATGTCGAGAAGAGATAACGCAGTCGGCAGGGTTCAAACCGGCGCGGAAAGAACCCAATGGTTTTCAAGACCATCCCGTTAACCACTCGGCCAAGACTGCGGCGATGGCGTCAACTCCTATTCCACTCTTAACATAGTCGACTATGTCGAGAAGAGAAAAACAAAGCGAGGAAACGCAGACGAAAGGCATCGAACATGCGCGGGAAGATCCCAATCATTTTCAAGACCATCGTCATAACCACTCCGCCACGACGGCGGCAACGGCTTCATGAAGTATTTCACACTGAACATAGTCGTTCATGTCGAGAAGAGAAAAAAAACGAAGAAACGCAGTCGGCAGGGTTCGAACCTGCGCGGAAAGAACCTAATGGTTTTAAAGACCATCGCCTTAACCACTCGGCCACGACAGCGGCGATGGCGTCAACTTCTCTTTTACTCTTAACATAGCCGACTATGTCGAGAAGAGAAAAACAAAACGAGGAAACGCAGACGGTACGGTTCGATCCTGCGCGGGAAGCACCCAATGATTTTCAAGACCATCGCCTTAACCACTCGGCTACGACTGCGCCTACGGTGTCATCTGCTATTTCACTCTGAACATAGCCGTTCATATCGAGAATATAAAACAAAACGAGGTAACGCAGTCGGCAGGGTTCAATCCTGAGCGTGAAGAACCCTATGGTTTTCAAGACCGTCGCTTTACCTATTCCGGCCCGACTGCGGCGAGGGCGTCAACTTTTATTTCACTCTTAACATAGTCGACTATGTCGAGAAGAGAAAAACAAAACGAGGAAACGCAGTCGGTACGGTTCGGTCTTGCGCGCGAAGAACCCAATAGTTTTTAAGACCGTCGCCTTAACAACTCGGCCAGGACTGCGGTGATGGCGTCAACTCCTCTTTCACTCTTAACATAGTCGACTATGTCGAGAAGTAAAAAAAAACGAGGAAACGCAGTCGGCAGGGTTCGATCCTGAGCGGGAAGAACCCAATGGTTTTCAAGACAATCGCCTTAATCACTCTGCCACGACGGCGGCAATGGCTTCATCTGGTATTTCACTCTGAACATAGTCGTTTATGTCGTGAAGAGAAAAAGAAAACGAGGAAACGCAGTCAACAGGGTTCGAATATGCGCGGAAAGATCCCAATGATTTTCAAGACCATCGCCTTAACCACTCGGCTACGACTGCGCCTACGGTGTCATCTGCTATTTCACTCTGAACATAGCCGTTTATATTGAGAAGATAAAACAAAACGAAGTAACGAAGTCGACAGGGTTTGAACCTGCGTGGGAAGAGCCCAACGGTTTTCAAGACCATCGCCTTAACCACTCGGTCACGACTGCAGCGACGGCGTCACCTGCTATTTCACTCTGAACATAGTCGTTTATATCGAGAAGATAAAACAAAACGAGGTAACGAAGTCGACAGGGTTCGAACCTGCGTGGGAAGAACCCAACGGTTTCAAGACCATCGCCTTAACCACTCGGTCACGACTGCGGCGACAAGCGTCACCTGCTATTTCACTCTGAACATAGTCGTTTATGTCGAGAAGACAAAAGACGAAACAAGAAAACGCAGTCGGCAGGGTTCGAGCCTGCGCGGATAGAACCCAATGGTTTTCAAGACCATCGCCTTAACCACTCGGCGACCGACTGCGGCGACGGCGTGAACTCCTATTTCACTTTTAACATAGTCGACTATGTCGAGAAGAGGGAAAACAAAACGACGAAACGCATCCGGTACGGTTCGATCCTGCGCGGGAAGAACACAATGGTTTTCAAGACCATCGCCTTAACCACTCGGCCACGACTGCGGTGACGGCGTCAACTCCTCTTTCACTCTTAACATAGTCGACTATGTCGAGAAGAGAAAAACAAAATGAGGAAACACACTCCTGCAGGGTTGGAGCCTGCGCGGGAAGAACCAAATGGTTTTGAAGACCATCACATTAACCTCTCGGCCACGACTGCAGTGATGGCGTCACCTGCTATTTCACTCTGAACATAGTCGTTTATGTCGAGAAGAGAAAAACAAAACGAGGAAACGCAGTCGACAGGGTTTGAACATGCGCGGAAAGATCCCAATGGTTTTCAAGACAATCGTCTTAACCACTCGGCCACGACTGCGGCCATGACATCAACTCCAATTTCACTCTTAACATAGTCGACAATGTCGAGAAGAGAAAAACAAAACGAGGAAACACAGTCGGCAGGATTTGAACCATCGCGGGAAGAACCCAATGGTTTTCAAGACCATCGCCCTAACCACTCGGCCACGACTGCGGCGACAGTGTAAACTCCTATTTCACTTTTAACATAGTCGACTATGTCGAGAAGAGGAAAAACAAAACGAGGAAACGCTGTGGGCACGGTTCGATCCTGCACGGGAAGAACCCAATGGTTTTCAAAACCAACGCCTTAACCACTTGGCCACGACTGCGGTGATGGCGTCAACTCCTCTTTCACTCTAAACATAGTCGACTATGTCGAGAAGTGAAAAAAAAACGAGGAAACGCAGTCGGCAGGGTATTGAACCTGCGAGGGAATAACCCAATGGTTTTCAAGACCATCACCTTAACCACTCGGCCACGACCGCTGCGACGGTGTCATCTGCAATTTCACTCTGAACATGGCCGTTTATATCGAGAAGAGAAAAACGAAACTAGGAAACGCAGTCGGCAGGGTTCGATCCTGCGCGGAAAGAACCCAATAGTTTTCAAGACAATCCCCTTAACCACTCGGCCACGACTGCGGCGACGTTGTCATCTGCTATTTCACTCTGAACATAGTCGTTTATGTCGAGAAGTAAAACAACACGAGGAAACGCAGTCGGCAGAGTTCGATCCTGAGTGGGAAGAACCCAAAGGTTTTCAAGACCATCGATTTAACCACTCGGCCACGACTGCGGCGACGGTGTCAACTCCTATTTCAATTTTAACATAGTCGACTATGTCGAGAAGAGGAAAAACAAAACGAGGAAACGCAGTGGGCACGGTTCGATCCTGCACGGGAAGAACCCAATGGTTTTCAAGACCAACGCCTTAACCACTCGGCCAAGACAACGGCGACGGTGTCAACTCCCGCTTCACTTTTAACATAGTCGACTTTGTCGAGAAGAGAAAAAACAAGACGAGGAAACGCAGTCGGCAGGGTTCGAGCCTGCGTGGGAAGAACCCAATAATTTTCAAGACCATCGTATTAACCACTCGGCCATGACTGCGAAGACGGCGTCAACTCCGATTTCACTCTTAACATAGTCGACTATGTCGAGAAGAGGAAAAGCAAAACGAGGAAACGCAGTCGGTACGGTTTGATCCTGCACGAGAAGAACCCAGTGGTTTTCAAGACCATCGCCTTAACCACTCGGCCACGACTGCGGTGATGGCGTCAACTCCTCTTTCACTCTTAACATAGTCGACTATGTCGAGAAGTGAAAAAAAACGAGGAAACGCAGTCGGCAGGGTTCAATCCTGAGCGGGAAGAACCCAATGGTTTTCAAGACAATCGCCCTAACCACTCTGCCACGACGGCGGCAATGGCTTCATCTGGTATTTCACTCTGAACATAGTCGTTTATGTCGAGAAGAAAAAAAACAAGGAAACGCAGTCGGCAGGGTTCGAACCTGCACGGGAAGAACCCTGTGGTTTTCAAGACCATCGCCTTAACCACTCGGCCACGACTGCGGCGACGGCGTCCACTCCTATTTCACTTTTAGCATAGTCGACTTTGTCGAGAAGAGAAAAAACAAAACAAGGAAACACACTCTGCAGGGCTGGAGCCTGCGCGGGAAGAACCAAACGGTTTTGAAGACCATCACATTAACCTCTCGGCCACGACTGCGGTGATGGCGTCACCTGCTATTTCACTCTGAACATAGTCGTTTATATCAAGAAGAGAAAAAACAAAACGAGAAAACGCAGTCGGCAGGGTTCGAACCTTCACGAAAAGAAACCAATGGTTTTGAAGACCATCGCGTTAACCACTCTGCCACGACTGCGGCGACGGCGTCAAACTCTTATTTCACTCTTAACGTAGTCGACTATGTCGAGAAGAGAAAAAAAAAACGAGGAAACGCAGTCGGCAGGGTTTGAACCTGCGCGGGAATAACCCAATGGTTTTCAAGACCATCACCTTAACCACTCGGCCACGACTGCGGCGACGTTGTCATCTGCTATTTCACTCTGAACATAGCCGTTTATGTCGAGAAGTAAAACAACACCAGGAAACGCAGTCGGCAGAGTTCGATCCTGAGCGGGAAGAACCCAAAGGTTTTCAAGACCATCGCCTTAACCACTCCGCATCGAAGGCGGCAGTGGCTTCATCTGGTATTTCACTCTGAAAATAGTCGTTTTATGTCGAGAAGAAAAAAACAAAACGAGGAAACGCAGTCGACAGGGTTTGAACATGCGCGGAAAGATCCCAATGGTTTTCAAGACCATCGTTTGAAGCACTCGGCCACGACTGCGGCGATGGCATCAACTCTTATTTCACTCTTAACATAGTCGACTATGTCGAGAAGAGAAAAAAAACGAGGAAACGCAGTCGGCAGGGTTTGAACCTGTGCGGGAATAACCCAATGGTTTTCAAGACCATCACCTTAACCACTCGGCCACGACTGCGCAGACGTTGTCATTTGCTATTTCACTCTGAACATAGTCGTTTATGTCGAGAAGTAAAACAACACCAGGAAACGCAGTCGGCAGAGTTCGATCCTGAGCGGGAAGAACCCAAAGGTTTTCAAGACCATCGCCTTAACCACTCCGCATCGAAGGCGGCAGTGGCTTCATCTGGTATTTCACTCTGGAAATAGTCGTTTATGTCAAGAAGAGAAAAACAAAACGAGAAAACGCAGTCGACAGGGTTCGAGCCTGCGCGGATAGAACCCAATGGTTTTCAAGACCATCGCGTTAACCACTCGGCCACTACTGCGGTGACGGCGTGAACTCCTCTTTCACTCTTAACATAGTCGACTATGTCGAGAAGTGAAAAAAAACGAGGAATCGCAGTCGGCAGGGTTCGATCCTGAGCGGGAAGAACCCAATGGTTTTCAAGACAATCGCCTTAACCACTCTGCCACGACGGCGGCAATGGCTTCATCTGGTATTTCACTCTGAATATAGTCGTTTATGTCGTGAAGAGAAAAAGAAAACGAGGAAACGCAGTCGACAGGGTTCGAATATGCGCGGAAAGATCCCATTGGTTTTCAAGACCAACGTCTTAACCACTCAGCCACGACAACGGCGGCGGTGTCAACTCCTATTTCACTCTTAACGTAGCCGTTTTATGTCGAGAAGAAAAAAGAACGAGAAAACGCCGTCGGCAGGGTTCGAACCTGCGCGGGAAGAACCCAATGATTTTAAAGACCATCGTATTAACCACTCGGCCATGACTTCGGCCACGGCGTCAACTTCTATTTCACTCCTAACATAGTCGACTATGTCGAGACGAGAAAAACAAAACGAGGAAACGCAGTGGGCACGGTTCGATCCTGCGCGGGAAGAAGCCAATGGTTTTCAAGACCATCGCCCTAACCACTCGGCCAAGATAACGGCGACGGGGTCAACTCCCATTTCATTTTTAACATAGTCGACTATGTCGAGAAGAGGAAAAACAAAACGAGGAAACGCAGTCGGTACGGTTTGATCCTGCACAGGAAGAACGCAGTGGTTTTTAAGACCATCGCCTTAACCACTCGGCCACGACTGCGGTGATGGCGTCAACTTCTCTTTCACTCTTAACATAGTCGACTATGTTGAGAAGTGAAAAAAAAACGAGGAAACGCAGTCGGCAGGGTTCAATCCTGAGTGGGAAGAACCCAATGGTTTTCAAGACAATCGCCCTAACCACTCTGCCACGACGGCGGCAATGGCTTCATCTGGTATTTCACTCTGAATATAGTCCTTATGTCGAGAAGAGAAAAAAAAACAAGGAAACGCAGTCGGCAGGGTTCGAACCTGCACGGGAAGAACCCAGTAGTTTTCAAGACCATCGCGTTAACCACTCGGCCACGACTGCGGCGACGCCGTCAACTCTTATTTCACTCTTAACATAGTCGACTATGTCGAGAAGAGAAAAACAAAACGAGGAAACACACTCTGCAGGGTTGGAGCCTGCGCGGGAAGAACCAAACGGTTTTTGAAGACCATTACATTAACCTCTCGGCCACGACTGCGGTGATGGCGTCACCTGCTATTTCACTCTGAACATAGTCGTTTATGTCAAGAAGAGAAAAACAAAACGAGAAAACGCAGTCGGCAGGGTTCGAACGTGCACGAAAGAAACCAATGGTTTTGAAGACCATCGCGTTATCCACTCGGCCACGACTGCGGTGACGGCGTCAACTCACCTTTCACTCTTA
>WOVY01008188.1:0-11409 GCA_013436015.1 Rhipicephalus annulatus
AAAATGTTTCTCTATGTATACCAGAACAGTTTATAAATACACTTCACATTAAAGGCCCGTAAACTACCGAAAAGTCGAAATTCAGTTGTGGTGGGAAATTGTGCACGAGTGTACAATGAACACGGAGCCATGATAATTTTTTCGAAACTTTGCAAGTAATATGCGGAGTCAGACGTGTTTGTGGATTATCCAACTATGGGACCAGACATCTCGCTTTCTTCTGCACTTCCTCTACTAGTATCCTCTTCCTGAAGCTTTGCCCTCTCACCGAGCGCCCCTCCCATGCCCCTCCTAATCTCGCGTGTCATACGTCATCGCTGGCACAATCCTTGAAACATCGTCCCCTTCTGGTTTCCGCGACCCCAGCCGTCGACTCCGTCAGTTGCCTTGTAGGCTGTGAGCTTTTTGGCGAACTGTGGCTGTCGTAATCGTGCTGTATGGACCCTGCATTGCGTGCATGCCTTCAAGATATTACCAACGCAATGGACTCGTACGGGGACACTCCGTGCCTTCCACGTTTCGCACACATGCGGGCGACACGACCAACAACAAGCACGCAGACAGCTGACGGCTGCTTGCAGACTGACCCGAAGTCGTAGCTCTTACTCGACCAATCACAGCATATTTGGCATACTTGGCTCGGCGCGTCAGAGATGTGGCACGACGCATCACACGGAGGCCTGAAAGGGCCCGAAAGAAGCAGGGATTGTTTCTTGGAATTTGTGGCGCTCCAGCGGCTTATAGCACTGCCACGTGTAGAATCTTGATCGTAATGGCATTCTGCACACGATGTGCGCATTTACTTGAAATGCTTGAAAAAATATTGGAGCAATTTACAGCCCTTTAAGGTCTCCATCCTACTTGATTGAAGCATAATAATGCCATAAAATACAAAATGAGCTACAGAAGATCTCAATAATACAAATTCGAAGGTAGTACGCAAGATATTAGTATCGCCCCAAATTTTGTGTGAACAAAAAAATAAGTTGAAGCTTATTGAAGATGAACGAAACTTTACTGGGGTCAACTAGTTTTGCTGAAAATAGTCCATGATGTCTTTCGCACTTTCTTGTTTTTCCCCCTCTCAATAAAAGCTCTAGGTTAGCTCACTCTCCTAGCTCCCTCTTACAGACAAGCTGTGTTGTGCCGTTCAAGTGGATTGGTCAGTTATGCGTGAGTTCAACTTCCTCAGGTTCACTGTGGTCCTGCTGTCGGAAATAGCCGAAAGGATGTCCACTCGCTATTTGACCGCGAATTGTGAGCCTCGCGATTTACGGCTCTCATGACGTTTCGCAGCACGTCTTCACACGCGGCGGGATTGCTGAAGCGGTCAGCACACACCACTTCTTTCAGCAGCACACATCTCATCGATGCGAAATCGTTTTCGCGCTTGCGCTGGGCAGGTGACGGCCAAGCTGCAGCACTCGCAGAAAGCGTGCCGTCTCCGGAGGCAGCCATCTTGAAATGAGCAAAATTGCTGCACGCACGAGAGAGGGCGCGCGCGTTGCCCCCCTTCCGCTTGCAAAAACGGCAGCGACGCACCGCGCTCCGCTTAGGCTGCTCGTAAGCGGACCGTATTCCCCCGCTCCGGGTAACCCGCTTAAGGCCTTAGCGGAGGGCGCATGCGCACTCGCGTTCCCGCTCCGCTTAGCTGCTAAGCGGAGCGTAAAAACGTCAAACTAAAAACCTCTATTATAGAGGTTTTTAGTTTGACGTTTTGTGGTCCGCCCCGCTCCGGGAGCACCCGCGAAGCCGCAGCGGAGCGGCGGCTGAATTTTCTCTTTTAGTTATTCGTTGCCGGCAGCGAAGCGGACCTTTCGCAGTTGCAGCGCCCTCTAGTCGTTTTCATCGTCGGTAAACAAAATAAAAAACTTTTTTTTCACGTATACAAAGCAAAACAATATTGTATAAATTATCTTTTCATGAAGTATTTAGAAATACACTTTCAATGTATTAACCGTCAATTTTTTGACAAAGAAGCAAGCTCTGACTTGATAGTAGCCACTCAAGAGCCAGCAAGGTTCCGTTCCAGATCCATTGCAAGCATTCACTTGTTATGTTTGCGCTTTTTACGCTTGTGTGGTGGCGACGTTTTTATTTTTCACCGTTGAAACTGTGTTTGCATAACCATTTATGCCTCCGACAAGTGTGCTAGAGGACCCATTTTTGATGGGTTTTTTAAAGTGGTCCGAAATCGAGGACTTGTTGTGCCTTGAAGTCTTCCAATACACTCGGCGAAACCCGCTGTCGTTTTTTTTTTTTCGACAGCCCCATGCCGTTTGCCTTCCGCGGCACGGTTCTGGGGGCAGCACTTGAACAGCGTTTACTAATAAAGTAGGCAAGCACTCACTTCCTCAGGTTCACTGTGTCCTGCTGTCGGAAATAGCCGAAAAGGAGGTCCACTCGCTATTTGATGCCGCGAATTGTGAGCTCGCGATTTACGGCTCTCATGACGTTTCGCAGCACGTCTTCACACGCGGCGGGATTGCTGAAGCGGTCAGCACACACCACTTCTTTCAGCAGGCACACATCTTCATCGATGCGAAATCGTTTTCGCGGCTTGCGCTGGGCAGGTGACGGCCAAGCTGCAGCACTCGCAGAAAGCGTGCCGTCTCCGGAGGCAGCCATCTTGAAATGAGCAAAATTGCTGCACGCACGAGAGAGGGCGCGCGCGTTGCCCCCCTTCCGCTTGCAAAAACGGCAGCGACGCACCGCGCTCCGCTTAGGCTGCTCGTAAGCGGACCGTATTCCCCGCTCCGGTAACCCGCTTAAGGCCTTAGCGGAGGGCGCATGCGCACTCGCGTTCCCGCTCCGCTTAGCTGCTAAGCGGAGCGTAAAACGTCAAACTAAAAACCTCTATTAGAGGTTTTTAGTTTGACGTTTTTGTGGTCCGCCCCGCTCCGGGAGCACCCGCGAAGCCGCAGCGGAGCGGCGGCTGAATTTTCTCTTTTAGTTATTCGTTGCCGGCAGCGAAGCGGACCTTTCGCAGTTGCAGCGCCCTCTAGTCGTTTTCATCGTCGGTAAACAAAATAAAAAACTTTTTTTTTCACGTATACAAAGCAAAACAATATTGTATAAATTATCTTTTCATGAAGTATTTAGAAATACACTTTCAATGTATTAACCGTCAATTTTTTGACAAAGAAGCAAGCTCTGACTTGATAGTAGCCACTCAAGAGCCAGCAAGGTTCCGTTCCAGATCCATTGCAAGCATTCACTTTGTTATGTTTGCGCTTTTTACGCTTGTGTGGTGGCGACGTTTTTATTTTTCACCGTTGAAACTGTGTTTGCATAACCATTTATGCCTCCGACAAGTGTGCTAGAGGACCCATTTTTTGATGGGTTTTTTAAAGTGGTCCGAAATCGAGGACTTGTTGTGCCTTGAAGTCTTCCAATACACTCGGCGAAACCCGCTGTCGTTTTTTTTTTTTCGACAGCCCCATGCCGTTTGCCTTCCGCGGCACGGTTCTGGGGGCAGCACTTGAACAGCGTTTACTAATAAAGTAGGCAAGCACTCACTTCCTCAGGTTCACTGTGTCCTGCTGTCGGAAATAGCCGAAAAGGAGGTCCACTCGCTATTTGATGCCGCGAATTGTGAGCTCGCGATTTACGGCTCTCATGACGTTTCGCAGCACGTCTTCACACGCGGCGGGATTGCTGAAGCGGTCAGCACACACCACTTCTTTCAGCAGGCACACATCTTCATCGATGCGAAATCGTTTTCGCGGCTTGCGCTGGGCAGGTGACGGCCAAGCTGCAGCACTCGCAGAAAGCGTGCCGTCTCCGGAGGCAGCCATCTTGAAATGAGCAAAATTGCTGCACGCACGAGAGAGGGCGCGCGCGTTGCCCCCCTTCCGCTTGCAAAAACGGCAGCGACGCACCGCGCTCCGCTTAGGCTGCTCGTAAGCGGACCGTATTCCCCGCTCCGGTAACCCGCTTAAGGCCTTAGCGGAGGGCGCATGCGCACTCGCGTTCCCGCTCCGCTTAGCTGCTAAGCGGAGCGTAAAAAACGTCAAACTAAAAACCTCTATTATAGAGGTTTTTAGTTTGACGTTTTTGTGGTCCGCCCCGCTCCGGGAGCACCCGCGAAGCCGCAGCGGAGCGGCGGCTGAATTTTCTCTTTTAGTTATTCGTTGCCGGCAGCGAAGCGGACCTTTCGCAGTTGCAGCGCCCTCTAGTCGTTTTCATCGTCGGTAAACAAAATAAAAAACTTTTTTTTTCACGTATACAAAGCAAAACAATATTGTATAAATTATCTTTTCATGAAGTATTTAGAAATACACTTTCAATGTATTAACCGTCAATTTTTTGACAAAGAAGCAAGCTCTGACTTGATAGTAGCCACTCAAGAGCCAGCAAGGTTCCGTTCCAGATCCATTGCAAGCATTCACTTTGTTATGTTTGCGCTTTTTACGCTTGTGTGGTGGCGACGTTTTTATTTTTCACCGTTGAAACTGTGTTTGCATAACCATTTATGCCTCCGACAAGTGTGCTAGAGGACCCATTTTTGATGGGTTTTTTAAAGTGGTCCGAAATCGAGGACTTGTTGTGCCTTGAAGTCTTCCAATACACTCGGCGAAACCCGCTGTCGTTTTTTTTTTTTCGACAGCCCCATGCCGTTTGCCTTCCGCGGCACGGTTCTGGGGGCAGCACTTGAACAGCGTTTACTAATAAAGTAGGCAAGCACTCACTTCCTCAGGTTCACTGTGTCCTGCTGTCGGAAATAGCCGAAAAGGAGGTCCACTCGCTATTTGATGCCGCGAATTGTGAGCTCGCGATTTACGGCTCTCATGACGTTTCGCAGCACGTCTTCACACGCGGCGGGATTGCTGAAGCGGTCAGCACACACCACTTCTTTCAGCAGGCACACATCTTCATCGATGCGAAATCGTTTTCGCGGCTTGCGCTGGGCAGGTGACGGCCAAGCTGCAGCACTCGCAGAAAGCGTGCCGTCTCCGGAGGCAGCCATCTTGAAATGAGCAAAATTGCTGCACGCACGAGAGAGGGCGCGCGCGTTGCCCCCCTTCCGCTTGCAAAAACGGCAGCGACGCACCGCGCTCCGCTTAGGCTGCTCGTAAGCGGACCGTATTCCCCGCTCCGGTAACCCGCTTAAGGCCTTAGCGGAGGGCGCATGCGCACTCGCGTTCCCGCTCCGCTTAGCTGCTAAGCGGAGCGTAAAAACGTCAAACTAAAACCTCTATTAGAGGTTTTTAGTTTGACGTTTTTGTGGTCCGCCCCGCTCCGGGAGCACCCGCGAAGCCGCAGCGGAGCGGCGGCTGAATTTTCTCTTTTAGTTATTCGTTGCCGGCAGCGAAGCGGACCTTTCGCAGTTGCAGCGCCCTCTAGTCGTTTTCATCGTCGGTAAACAAAATAAAAAACTTTTTTTTTCACGTATACAAAGCAAAACAATATTGTATAAATTATCTTTTCATGAAGTATTTAGAAATACACTTTCAATGTATTAACCGTCAATTTTTTGACAAAGAAGCAAGCTCTGACTTGATAGTAGCCACTCAAGAGCCAGCAAGGTTCCGTTCCAGATCCATTGCAAGCATTCACTTTGTTATGTTTGCGCTTTTTACGCTTGTGTGGTGGCGACGTTTTTATTTTTCACCGTTGAAACTGTGTTTGCATAACCATTTATGCCTCCGACAAGTGTGCTAGAGGACCCATTTTTGATGGGTTTTTTAAAGTGGTCCGAAATCGAGGACTTGTTGTGCCTTGAAGTCTTCCAATACACTCGGCGAAACCCGCTGTCGTTTTTTTTTTTTTCGACAGCCCCATGCCGTTTGCCTTCCGCGGCACGGTTCTGGGGGCAGCACTTGAACAGCGTTTACTAATAAAGTAGGCAAGCACTCACTTCCTCAGGTTCACTGTGTCCTGCTGTCGGAAATAGCCGAAAAGGAGGTCCACTCGCTATTTGATGCCGCGAATTGTGAGCTCGCGATTTACGGCTCTCATGACGTTTCGCAGCACGTCTTCACACGCGGCGGGATTGCTGAAGCGGTCAGCACACACCACTTCTTTCAGCAGGCACACATCTTCATCGATGCGAAATCGTTTTCGCGGCTTGCGCTGGGCAGGTGACGGCCAAGCTGCAGCACTCGCAGAAAGCGTGCCGTCTCCGGAGGCAGCCATCTTGAAATGAGCAAAATTGCTGCACGCACGAGAGAGGGCGCGCGCGTTGCCCCCCTTCCGCTTGCAAAAAACGGCAGCGACGCACCGCGCTCCGCTTAGGCTGCTCGTAAGCGGACCGTATTCCCCGCTCCGGTAACCCGCTTAAGGCCTTAGCGGAGGGCGCATGCGCACTCGCGTTCCCGCTCCGCTTAGCTGCTAAGCGGAGCGTAAAAACGTCAAACTAAAAACCTCTAATATGCAGAGAACACCTACCACTTTCATCTACCATTGCCCATCCTTGCACAAGGGCATTTTTGACGGGCCGTAAATGGAAGCAAAATCATATAATGCAACAAGTTTTTATTGATTGTGAATACTGAAGTGCAGTGAATTAAGTGAGAAAAGTATAAAAATTATCACAAATGATATTTTAATCGTCGTCAGAAGTTTCTCTTGCATGCTCTTCTCTTGAAGTTAGCGCGATTATACCTTTTTATTGAAAAGTGATATTAATATAACGTTTATCAGTTTAGAAATAGGCATGCTGAGAAAGTGATGCTAAATTTTCACCCCTCTGCTATGCACCCTTTGTGAAATAAAGGCCGGCAAACTCTGCAGAAAAACTTCTTATGTTAAATTTGGGAATTTTTATAACAAAATCTACATTACGCTGACACTCGAAATGTGATTGAGCGTAAGAACCAGTACGTCTATATGTAGCCAAACAAATTTGAGGTACCAATTATTAATATATTTTGTGTAATTATTTCAACGGCAAATTCAAAAAAATGCATCAGAGTAGATAATTAAACGTGGCACTCCACATCTCTGTCATTATTGATTTACTGTGTTTCAAAGAAAATTTTTATGGCAAAACAACGTTGCGAATCTCTTCTTTACACAGATTAGGCAGCAATATAGATTATTTTGAATGAAATTTAAGAGGTCGACCTGCTATGCTGTGTTCGATCTTACGTGGAATCACCCAGCTTACGCCAGCTGCGTCGAGTGGACGAATGTGTAGACGAAAATGTCGGGGCCTGCACGAATCCAATTAACCTCATCGTTCTGCGTTGCAACCAAGTATTCTGGCACAGAGCCGCCGTCCGCGCCGGCACAAGCGCTACATATCAGCTCCCCGCTTCTGGTGTTGATGACATCCATGTCACTGTTGGCTTCATTACGCAACAGTAAACATTTGACTGTTTAACATGTCTGCGTACATTTTTTTACATATCTTTATGAGACGAAAAAAAACCACACCTACCTTTCATTAACACCGATACTCAAGACACGTGTGACCCTTCGAAGTTTCGCAATCGGGGCTGCACGACACGAGATCTGTACCACGCATGATCGCAACACATCACCCTCCTGTGCACAACTACGTTGCTCTGTGAGCGCATATATCACGTACAATACCCACAACAGCCACGGATCGCATTACCTTGAGGATTACATAACGCCGTTCCAATTCTCTCATTATATATCACTGGATTTACAGAAGACAATCTTTACAGAAGGCCTTTTTGAGATTTACAGAAGGCCTTTTTTGAGAGAGAAATATTTTTATTGACCTTAAGGACCCGAGTACAGGCAACACAAAGGAAGAGAATACAACGCATAATACAACGAGTGAAGGAAACATATTAAAATAAAAAACAGGCATGGAAAAAGAAAACTGCAATAACAAGCAAACACATCGTAAAAAGCAAACACAGTTCAGTAATACAAGGTTCAAGTAGAGAAAATGATGCGATTAATGAATATATGACAGAGTTCAATCTAGCGAAAAAATATACACGGAATAAATAGAAACTTTGAATCCGACAATTCAGCTAGTATGACAGGACTGCTCACTTTGGTAAGATAGTAGAGCTGATTGGAAACTAATTCATTCTTTATTGTTTGCAATACAACGCAGAAGGAAATTCTACTCCTTTATTGATAAAATAAAAGAAGAGTGCGAATATTTTACTGTGAGAGCAAATAGTAGACATATCTTGATATCGTGACTACATTGGACTGAAGTGTTAACGGCTGGATGAATGAATACTGCTAGAAAAAGGACCGTTTCTAAATAGATGCTGAGAAAAAAGGATAATCTAGAATATTTAGAGCTTGCAACGACCGGAAACATACCGACAGTTCTTTTTATTGATGATATACTGTGAAAGTGTAAATACGAGGAAGGAATGAGCGTAGCGGTTTTACTTCTACAAAGGGCTCATTTTTCATTATTACACACAATATTATTAAGAACCAACAAACAATGATGCCAAGGAAAGTATAGGGGATGTTAGTAGAAGTAATTGTAATGTAAATATGAAGAAAACAAAAGTGGACGAAAAGATAATCTGCTGGTTGCAGCGAACCTGCAGCTTTCGAATAATGCACCCTGTGGTTTACCAACCAAGCTCTACCGGTGCCCATCTCCCTGGAAACTTTATTGAGTGTTTATTATTAGTAGGCTTCGCTAACTTATTTGGGGCATATATACTTTGCAATAAATGAGATATCAATTCAAACACAGAGGCATGTAGAGATGAAAAATTCTTGAACAGGCTTTTCTGAGCCAACATACATAGAGTCTTTACTACAATTCAACAAACTCGATGCCTTGAAGAGGAGAACACCGCTTGTCCGAACATTGCTTATTGACATGCGGTGTGAATAAGACTACTAAAAGACAAAACAAACTCCCAAAGAAATTTGGCAGACTAAGATCGCAGTCGTGTCACTCTAGTGTAAACGCGTCTCTACGAGTTGGCAGCTCACCAATAATTCATTACAAACTACCATAAAGCGTCAAGTCTGCCACGACAACATGCTTGCTATGAATTAAGTAATGAAGTATAAATTCAAGGGCTCGTGTTGTTTGTTACATGCAATACTTGCTATTTATCCTCCCTGATGAAAATGCAATATGACCTCTACAGTGTGTTTAAAATAAAGAAATAAAAATGGATGTGAGAATTACCCTTAGGTTCTTTCAAACTATGAAACATATGATTTCAAATAAATGCAAGAGAAGCCTTACGAATAAAGTTCCACATACACCACTACTAGTTATTTCTAGTTAACATGCAGCATTATAAAATCAAGACAAATAAATCAAAGTAAAAAAAGAGCACTGCCATTATAGCTCAACATGTAAATTATCGAACACGTAGTTAGGAAATTGCAAATTCAGTGCCGTTGACAGTGAGACTTTTTTCCTTCACTTTTCAGGAAGCACTAAGTTTTAAATCCAGTGCCAGTGGCCGTTCACCAAATCTTCTAACGGAGGGAGTGTTACCCAAAAGAAGTGCAAGATTGTATGAATATTCATATCCCAAGGTGGCCTCTCTTTCACACACTCTTCCACCACTTGCCTTTCCTCCCACAAATTCATGTCATTTTCCTTTGAGAATTGCCAAACCAAGTTACTTGCCAAGTTTCAATCTACTTTTCCCCGCAATCTCTAATCAACAATCCCCCTATTACTAGCACTCCTCTTGAAAGCAGACTGTGGACCACTCATTTTTTAAGGCTCTTTATTTTTATGATGATGAGATAGATGAATCATGAGTCTATGATTTTGTGAGTAGGATGCACTACAGAGGTTGCAGGAAAAGGGACGCTGGCCACTGTGGATGTGCATGTGGCGTTGGAGGTTCCTTGCCCGCCTCATATGATGCATCGCACTCGTCACAGGAAAACGGACGCTCCCTGTAGGTGCGCTTATGTATCCCAAGATGTTCTCGCATGTGCCCTTCGTACATGGTCGTATAGGCACACTGACGACAGGAATGCAGTCGTTTTTCAACAGTCACCAGTAACAGATACTTCTGATAAGATATCGAAGACAAGGATCCTGCAAAGACACAAGAGGCACAAAAAGACAATGAAGACTATGTGAAACACGTTGTCTGTAAGTAGATTACAGTTCCAGGAAATGAACAAAGATTGCTGGATTGGTAAATGAAGTAGACAATTACTTCAGTTATGCAAACATGTTACTGCAGTAGTAACCATGCAATGGCGCGACATGCTGTACAAAAATTTCCTTCTCTCTGGATGTAAGAACTCCCCTCGATACATTCAAAATCTTCTCCAAATGCACATGGGCCTCATTTGGATGATATTCTGACACTGTGCCTAAACATCGAAATTTCTTCGTAATATGCCAAAACATGAAGGAGAAGCATATTATAGTATTTATCATGCTTTATTTTAATATTGCTACACCCAAAACTCGTGTAATACTTTAGCAAATAAAATAAACAAGACACGAGTGAAAGAAGGTAATATAGGAGAACATGAAAAAGAAAAAATATCAGTTGAAACAAATTCTACGGCACCACAGTTTCCGGTGAACAGGTATGATAGAACACTTACGTGGATTCCATAAAAAATGTTTTCTCTATGTATACCAGAACAGTTTATACACTTCACATTAAAGGGCCCGTAAACTACCGAAAAGTCGAAATTCAGTTGTGGTGGGAAAATTGTGCACGAGTGTACAATGAACACGGAGCCATGATAATTTTTTCGAAACTGTGCAGTAATAGCGGAGTCAGACGTGTTGGATTATCCAAACTATGGGGACCAGACATCTCGCTTTCTTCTGCACTTCCCTCTACTAGTATCCTCTTCCATGAAGCTTTGCCCTCTCACCGAGCGCCCCTCCCATGCCCCTCCTAATCTCGCGTGGCATACGTCATCGCTGGCACAATCCTTGAAACATCGTCTCCTTCTGGTTGCCGCGACCCCAGCCGTCGACTCCGTCAGTTGCCTTGTAGCTGTGAGCTTTTTGGCGAACTGTGGCTGTCGTAATCGTGCTGGTATGGACCCCTGCATTGCGTGCATGCCTTCAAGATATTACCAACGCAATGGACTCGTACGGGGACACTCCGTGCCTTCCACGTTTCGCACACATGCGGGCGACACGACCAACAACAAGCAGCGCAGACAGCTGACGGCTGCTTGCAGACTGACCCGAAGTCGTAGGCTCTTACTCGACCAATCACAGCATATTTGGCATACTTGGCTCGGCGCGTCAGAGATGTGGCACGACGCATCACACGGAGGCCTGAAAGGCCCGAAAGAAGCAGGGATTGTTTCTTGGAATTTGTGGCGCTCCAGCGGCTTATAGCACTGCCACGTGTAGAATCTTTGATCGTAATGGCATTCTGCACACGATGTGCGCATTTACTTGAAATGCTTGAAAAAATATTGGAGCAATTTACAGGCCCTTTAAGGTCTCCATCCTACTTGATTGAAAGCATAATAATGCCATAAAATACAAAA
>WOVY01008189.1:0-10848 GCA_013436015.1 Rhipicephalus annulatus
TATATATATATATATATATATATATATATATATTTATATATATATAGATATATATATATATATCTCATAATATATATATATAATATAGTTATAAACTTCGGAAAGAGTGCATATAGGAAACAAAACAATAAAATATTTATTTAATCCTAACAGTTTCGGCTGGTGGACCAGCCTTCTTCGGAGGATGTAAGTGAAATGATACAAGTTCCCGTAGCAGAGGGTCACCCTCACAGTTTAAAGACCCTCCAAAAAAAGAAAAGAGAGAGAGACAAGCGGGCGAACGAGGTAGCAACAGACAACAAGAAGCAGAAGAAGGAGAGGAACTAGAAAGGAGCGACGGAGAGCCGCCGGAAACGAGCGGGTAATTCTGGCATTGTTACTGGGTATAGGTAAGACGCGCCGCCAGCGGAGGGGACCAAGAAAAACGGAAAAATGTGGGACATGTTTTGCTTACTCGCATCCCACACATGGATCGAGTTTAAGTTCACGTGGTTCGGCGGCTGCCCGCGGCATCGGCCCACACACACACACACACACACACACACACCACACCACACACACACACACACACACAGAAGCATACGAACCCGCTCCAGCTTTCGGAAATCATGGCCACGTGGAAAGCTAATGTGCCCTCTCCCCCTCCCTCCACCTGCCCTCTCTTGCAGAAAAATGTACGACCAGTCATACTGAAAATAATGAATGAGTATTCTTGTAAAGGATGAACGTAAATGAAAAAATATATAAAACAAATAATACTAACAAAGTACTCGGAAATGAAATAAAGTCTAATAGTACTAACACACGCCGTTTTGGTTCACGTAGCATCGAATTCGTTTAGTTTCTCTATATTGACCAACTTGCGTGTGCGACTTCACGTATGTATAAATAAATTAATTGAGTAATTCAATTTCTGTGTTTCACGAAACGTCGCGGAGACACGTCAGTCGCCCAGGGCTCTCGTTGATTCCGTGGGTAAGTGATCTGAATTTCTTTATAAAGTATGACTCCCGCTGTTCGCGCTCCCGTGTGTTCTGGAAGCCGGATTGTAGGAGTATGACACTTACGCACGCGTTCGAAAGAGTGACCAGGAAGATTGATATGTTTGGAGAACGGCAAATTGGGGAGGCCCTTTACGTGTGCCCTGTGGTTGTTGAAACGCAAACGGAACGCGGTTTCCGTGTGTCCAATATATTCCTGTTTGCACACCTCACAGCGAATTTTGTATACCACATTGGCTGAGTCACAGTTAAGGTCGTCTTTAATTTTGTACACATAGTCTGAACAGGAGCTTCGGCCGTATCTGTGGTCACCATGTGTGTGCACACCCTGCAGCGAGGTTTCCCGCACGGTCTACAGCCCTGATGGTGGTCGGATTTGTGTGTTTTCGCCCTGACCAGTAGGTCTCTCAGGTTTTTATTTCTTCGGTAAACCACCTTGGGCGGAGTCTGAAAAATGGCAGAGAGGCGACAACTCTGTTTAAGTATGTTGAAGTGGCGGTTTAGTATAGAATTCACCCGAGGGGCGGCGGCGCAGTATGTGAGGATTAAATTTGCCCCTGAAGTTATATCATCTTTATTCCCACCTTTTTCTCCCATTGTTGATTCTCGGTCCAAAGAGCGAGCGCGCTCAATTGCATTGTCAATTATTTTTTCGGGTACTTTTGACGCAAGAAGGCTGTTCTCAATTCCTGTGCGTGGGTGTCAAATTGCGTGATTTCACAGAGCAAATTCTTCTGTATCTGTGGGCTTGAGAGTAAGGAACACCTGTTTTGCAGTGATGGGGGTGACTGCTATGGAAATGCAGATACTGTTGGCGGTCTGTTGGTTTTTTATACAGGGAAGTAGGTATATGGTGGTGCCACTGAGTGATACAGTGACATCCAGAAAGTGAACACTCTTCTGCGAATACGTGTGCGTGAATGTTATCGAAGGATGCACGGAGTTGAAACCGGAAATGAATTTGGAAAGATTATGTTCACTATCGGCCCACACGAAGAATATATCATCGAGGAAGCGTCGGTAAAATATAGTTTGAATGGAGAATTTTCGAAGGAAAGGAATCTCCAACGAGGCCATGAAAATATTTGCGTAATTTGGGGCCATTTTGGTTCCCATGGCAGTTCCGTTTACTTGCAGATAATGGTTTGGTCGAATTCAAAGTTATTATGTTTAAGTACCAGATTTAGGAGCACCTCTAAAGCGCTTTCGTCGAATTCACTCGTCGATTTACTTTTTCCATAGGCGGCGACTGTGGCGGCAATTCCTTCGGTGTGGGGAATGTTTGTGTAGAGTGATGAGACATCCATGGTGACCAAATAGCAATCTAGAGGTACCACAAGTTTTGAGATTTCTCGAAGGAAGTGGCTGGTATCTTTGATGTATGATGGGAATGATTGTGTGGGATGTGCCTAATCAGAGAGTCAATGAAACTAGAAATTTTTTCAGTAGCAGTACCGTTGCTGGAAACTATGGGTCGGCCGGGATTGTTAGTCTTGTGAATTTTGGGTAGTAAATAGAAACGCCCGGGAGACGATTTGCCAGGTGACATCATTTTAAGCATAGGGTAGGTTATCTTCCCACTTTTACGTAATGATATTAGTGAGGCCTTAATAGTACTTTCATACTCCTCTGTCGGATCACAAGGAAGTTGTTTATAAAAATTTTCATCTGCCAGTTGGCGAAGCCCTTCTTTGATGTAGTCAGTCCTGTCGAGTACAACCACGGCACCACCCTTATCAGCTGGTTTAATAACGATGCTCTGGCTGTCACTTAAACTGCGCAAAGCCTCCCGCTCCTCTTTACAAGAATACTCATTCCTTTACAAGAATACTCATTCATTTATTTTCAGTATGACTGGTCGTACATTTTTCTGCAAGAGAGGGCAGGTGGAGGGAGGGGGAGAGGGCACATTAGCTTTCCAACGTGGCCATGATTTTCCGAAAGCTGGAGCGGGTCGTATGCTTCTTGTGTGTGTATGTGTGTGTGTGTGTGTGTGTGTGTGTGTGTGTGTGTGTGTGTGTGTGTGTGTGTGTGTGTGTGTGTGGCCCGATGCCGCGGGCCAGCCGCCGAACCACGTGAACTTAAACTCGATCCATGTGTGGGATGCGAGTAAGCAAAACATGTCCCACATTTTTCCGTTTTCTTGGTCCCATCCGCTGGCGGCGCGTCTTACCTATACCCAGTAACAATGTCAGAATTACCCGCTCGTTTCCGGCGGCTCTCCGTTCGCTCCTTTCTAGTTCCTCTCCTTCTTCTGCTTCTTGTTGTCTGTTGCTACCTCGTTCGCCCGCTATGTCTCTCTCTCTTTTCTTTTTTTTGGAGGGTCTTTAAACTGTGAGGGTGACCCTCTGCTACGGGAACTTGTATCATTTCACTTACATCCTCCGAAGAAGGCTGGTCCACCAGCCGAAACTGTTAGGATTAAATAAATATTTTATTGTTTTGTTTCCTATACTGCACTATTCTCGAAGTTTATAACTTTTATTACGGTAGCCGGAAGAAACTCTGATCATCTATTTCATCTATATATATATATATATATATATATATATATATATATATATATATATATATATATATATATATATATATATATATATATATATATATGACGAACCACACGAGAACGGTGTGGTGGAATAGTAGAGAAGGAGAAAGACGAAGACAAATAAATGATTCATCGTACAGCCATCACTTCTCTTGCGTCACACTAGTCGACAGGATCTATTGTGCCCATCATCATGGCGACATCCAGAAAGTCAATCAACATCCCGAAGTACTCGGGAGCATCTACGAACGTCCCCTTTGACAAGTGGCTCCGGCTCTTTCAACACAAACTCAACAGTTGGCATTGAAGCAGCTTTTCCACAAGTACAATGACAATTTTTCCAAGTCACAGACAGACATTGGGTGCATCAGTGGCAAAATGCATCACATATTCATCTCACCAACAATTGTTCCCATTCGTAAAGCTCCCTATCGATGCTCAAAAACCGACAGAGTTGAAATGGACAGACACATCAACGAGCTTCTCAAGCAAGGTGTCATGCGACTGTCTACCGCCCCATACGCTGCGCCAGCACTTCTGGCAGAGAAAAAAGGAGAAGGACGCACGCGCTTCTGCACCGACTACCGCAAGCTGAACGAATTGACGGTGCCTGATTATCAGCCCATCCCTCGCATCGATGACGTTCTCGATTCTCTGGGGAAATCTACGTACTTCTCGACGTTACGACATAACGTCAGGTTACTGGCACGTCAAGATTCACCCTTAATGAAATCCCGAAAACGGCGTTTGTCACACGTACCGGTCACTACGAGTGGCTCGTCATGCCTTGTGGCCTTCGGAATGCTCCGGCCACCTTCGAACGGGCTGTCAAACTCGTATTGGCATAAACACCGTTTGCAGAACGTCACGAATTACTTCGATGACATTGTTGTCTACTCTGACACGTTTCCAGACCATCTGAGGCATCTGGAGGGCGTTTTGAAAGCTTTCAAAAGCGAAGGCGTCAAGCTGAAATTCAAGAAATGTCAATTCGATCGAACCTCCATTGAGTACCTGGGACACAAGGTTTCGCATGGCACCGTCACTCCAAAGCAAAGCAACGTGGACGCAATCCTACGGTTTCCGACACCATCACGCCCCAAAGAGTTGCAGCGTTTTCTCGGCACTGTCAATGTTTACCGGCGATACATCGACCACTTCAGTCAAATCACTCACCCACTGATGCGTCTGCTCAGCAAAGACGCCACCTGGAACTGGGATGTGGAGTGTGAACTGGCTTTCACTTAGCTCAAAAAATGCGTGACAGAAGAGCCAATCCTTAACATCTACGATTCCACTAAGCCTTGTGTGCTGTACTGCGATGCATCGAACAGAGGTATCGGCGCCGTCTTGAAGCAGGCTGATGATAAAGGTAGAAAACACCCAATTGCATATCATTCACGGAAGTTACTAAAACACAAAATTAATTACACCATCGCAGAACTCAAATGTTTGGCAATTATTGACGCCATTGATAAATGGCACTGCTAATCTACACGGGAAACCTTTCACTGCGATCACAGATCATGCAGCGTCGCAATGGCTTAAAAGAATCAAGAATTCCCGATGCCGACTTTTCCGGTGGTCTTTGAAACTCTCCATGTACGACGTGAACATCAAACACCAAAAGGGCATTGACAACATTGAAGCTGATGCACTATCTCGAAGCCCGGTAGTTCAACTCCTTTCTGCTGAGCAACTGTGAGAGCATCACAACGACAAAACACCCGGAAGGCATACGATTGAGAACGGACTGAGTATAGTGACACGCAGAGGAATACGAAAAGTCTATGTGCCTTTTGCCCTCCGGTCTTCTCCAAAAAGCTCTTGACGCTTTCGGTCATGTAGGCGCAAAGAAGACGTTGCGGCTTCTCTCTCCACAGTACTATTGGCCCGACATCATCACCGACGTGAGCGAGTACATACGCCACTGCGATAGTTGCCATCACTGCGAGAAACCGAAGACCAAACGATTTGGTTCCTTGGAGTCTTTGCCACCAGTGGACCAACCATTTGATCTTCTGGCCATGGACACTATCGAGGTTTTGGCAGCTACGGCTCATTCAAAAGATTCATTCACTTAGCCGTTGATCATGCCACCCGTTATGTCTGGACTTTCGCACACAAGGATGAGACTTGCGACGCGTAAATCTCCTGCCTGAAGAGTATCTTCGCTGCTGGAAAGCCTCGGAAGTTCCTTTCCGACTGCGGCACAGGATTCACCAACGGCAAATTTAAGCAGTTCCTCAAGCACAACAATATTCATCAGCTTTTAACAAGCTCACAACGCCCCGCAGTGTAATGGCCTAAACGAGCACACTAATCAGACGATCGTTACTCGCCTCCGATGCAAGATCAACGACGAACCCCGAAAACCGTGGCGGCGTCTTCTCTCGGACGTTGTCGACGAGTACAATAGAACACCTCACGAAGTCTCAGGCTACCCACCCTGCTTTCTTATGTATGGCACACCATCGTATCCTGTATTCTTTCAGGAGTTACCGAAAATCTGCAGGAAGCTCGTACAAACGCAGTCCGCAATTCAGTGGCATATCACGAGAAAAACAAGGTCATATCTGACAAGAAGTTCCTCCTATTAGAGCTTGAAGTGGGAGACTTTGTTCTATATGAAACATCCTGGCACCCGACCCGCGGCAAAGTCAGCGCAATCATGGAAGGACCCTATACGATCATACGCAAGATTTCGGCAGTTAACTACGAGATCGACCGCAGCGTGGCTCCACTCGGTCGCCAGACTGACATCGTTCATGTCGGGAGACTTAAACGATATCATTCGCCCCTGCATCTACGTCTCTCTTGGAGAGGGGGGAAGCGTGTGACGAACCACACGAGAACGGTTGTGGGAGGAAGACGAAGACAAATAAATGGTTCATCGTACAGCCATCACGTCTCTGGCGTCACACCCATATATATATATATAATATATATATATATATATATATATATATATATATATTATATATATATATATATATATATATATATTGTTGCGTACATGCACGAAGACAAAGAAGCGTATACGGTGAACGCACTTGTCGACCAGAGCGAGAGAGGAGGAAGAGGATCAGGGGGATCTTTAACCAGTTGGCCGCTTCTGAGCAGCACCTCACGACCTAATAAACGGCCCCCTTTCAACGTCTACCAGTCTCTTTCAAACGTAACAGAGTGGTGGAGGTGCGGGGTACCGAGACGTCGGGTGTCGAGGAGGCATGCGCTGAGAGCGTCGTTCATAGCGCGACGCGCGAAATCTGGTTGTCATCCTTGACTGTGGGGCTGGTGCTGTACTCCACAGTTGCCGGGCTCATCGTCGGTTGCCATGGGGTCAAAGGAGGCACATCCATAGCCTCACGTGGCAGACACAACTCGCGATGGTCAGCTTTCGAACACGACATTTCTCGTGGGACAGTTCCTCACGAACAATCTGTCGAATGGTAGAAAAAAGGTTGAGGCCAGGATTCGTGTCCACACTGGCAACAGTTGTAACGTTAGCCAGCCGACCAAACTTGGGGCGCAATTCGACGCATCTTGAGCGTTTCAAACGTTCGGCAATGCTGAATGACGTCTGACACAGAACTGAAACTTTCTTTTCCAATTAGAAAATTATACACATCCTCAGCAATTCCTTCGAGCAGATGCCCAACTTTGTCCTCTTCCGACATTGTAGCACAGACCACCTTGCACAGCCTTAACACCTCTGTGTAAGTGGTGCATGTCTCAACTGGTAGCTGTGCCCATTGCGACAGTGTTTGCTCAGCCCGCTTTTTTCGAGCAAACCGAGTCGCCGAAACACGCCCTTAGCTCTTCAACAAAAAGATCCCATGTCATGAGTGCGTCCTCGTGGTTCTCGTACCATACCAGTGCGGTGTTGGTCAGGGAGAACACTACGTTGGCTAGCATAGGCGGCTGCATCCCAACCGTTGGACTTGCCCACACGTTTGTACTTGGTGAGCCAGGCGTCGACATCTCCTTCGGCTTTTCCTCCGAAGGGCGGTGGAACTCGGTAGCACGAAAGCGGGCCAGATGGTGCCGTCCTGGAAACGCCTGCTTCTTCGGGCGTGTCGAAGTCACTCACGGCAGATGGTGGGAGACCGGCAAGTCGACAGCTTCGTCGAAGCTATGGCAGTGATCGTTCCGTAGTGGAAGCGCTTACCCAGCTCCTCCACCACTCTGTTACGTTTGAAAAATACTGGTAGACGTTGAAAGGGGCCGTTTATTGGGTCGTGAGGGGCAGCTCAAAAGCGGCCAACTGGTTAAGATCCCCCTGATCCTCTTCTTCCTTTCTCGCACTGGGCTACAAGTGCGTTTACCGTATACGTTTCTTTGTCTTCGTGCATGTACGCAACAATATATATATTATATATATATATATATATATATATATATATCGCAAGAGACGTGATGGCTGTACGATGAACCATTTATTTGTCTTCGTCTTCCTCCTTCTCTACTATTCCACCACAACCGTTCTCGTGTGGTTCGTCACAAAGCTTCCCGACGCACTCGACCAGTACATCCGTCACACAAGAGCAAATGATGACGGTCTATTCATCGACGAGTGACCGAAGTTTCGACCTCGGTCGGTGTGCTATTCCTGCGGTGTGCCAGGCCACATATCGCGATTTTGCAACCGTCGGGAGACTCCTTGGTATCACCAACCATCCGACTTTTCACGACCCTTCGAACAGCCTCATGGTGTGTGGCAGCCGGCCCACATACCACCTGATGACAACTATTGGTCCAGCAACTTCTGCAACCACTCCTCGGCATCTGACACGAGTTTAACGCCCCCACCGCGACCTCGTGCTCATCGTTCTCCTTCACCGCTGCGTCGCAAAGCGCCCTCTTCGCCACCGGAAAACTAGCCAGCACGGCCAATCGGGGGTGAGGTCGCTGGGAACGTGCTACTGAAAAAAATACCTCCTGTGTGTATGTTTAAAAACAAAGTGCGTGTTTTGGTGGATCATGTGCCTGTGATGGCCTTGGTGGACACAGGTGCAATAATTTCCGTGATGAGTGCTTCCTTTAAAGGCGTGTTAGGGCGGAAAGTTGTTTTTACTTGGGATGAAACTTCGACGTTATGTGGAGTGAGTGGAGAGCCACTGCGCCCTATTGGTGTGTGCAGTGCTGAGGTATTTTTGGGAAGCCTTATGATAACGACAGAGTTTGCGATTATTCCTTGGTCGACACATGATGTCATTCTCGGCATGGGCGTCTTGCGAGAATGTGGTGCCACTCTAGACTTTCGCACGGGGAAAGTCTTTGTGAATGGCCAGATGCCTTCAGAACTTCTGGAAACTCCAGCGAATGACCAAATTACGCTGTGTGTCTTTGGCGATACGTTCATACCTGCGTGTCTACCGTACGTGTTCCTGTTGTTTGTCGTGGCGCGGATTCTGACAGCTTCGATGCGAGCGTAGAACCAATGCACATAAATTGCGTGAAGAAAAATGTGTTGGTTCCCCATTGTGTGGTTTCGATTGATGGTGGACGAGCTGGCCTATGGACTGTAAACTGTTTCTCTGAGCCCGTCAGACTACAAAATGGTTTGAAATTAGCTTCGGTCAGTAAAGGACACGCGACCTTATCAGTGGTCGAGCTCGCAGACGTGACGGAAGAACGTGACAGAACTGGTTGTCACAATTTGGACGGGGCGCTTATGGCACCGATAAATAAGTCGCATAGCTCAAGCGAGCGCCGAACTTTAATGCATGTGCTGTTGAAGCAAGTTTTGGTATTTGACTTTGCGCAGAAGGGCAAAGTAATCCCTATCCACCTGTCTCGAACGCGCCATACCATCAACACTGGCGCGGGCAAGTCCGATTCGCCATAAAACATATCGTGTTTTCCTGTCAGAAGACAAATTATCAACGACCAAGTGCAGGAAATTATGAAAAAGGTAGTGGTACCCAGAGTCAGCCAGTCCGTGGGCAGCACCGGTAGTCCTTGTTAAGAAGAAAGATGTAATCTTGGAGATTTTGCGTCGACTATCACCGACTGAATGCCGTGACTAAAAAGGACGTACACCCGCTGCCCCGTATAGAGGAAGCAATAGACTGCATACATTCGGCCTCTTATTTTTCCTCCGTAGACTTACAATCCGGTTATTGGCAATTCCGATGCACCCAGAGTACAAGGAAAGGACTGCCTTTGTAACCCCTGATGGGCTCTTGAATTCAACGTGATGCCATTTGGACTGTGCAATGCACCGGCAAACGTTCGAGAGGTTTATGGACACCATTCTGCGTGGCTTGAAGTAGAACATCTGCATGTGCTACCTCGACGACGTCTTCATGTTTGGCCGCACGTTCAGTGAACACAACTCTCATCTGGATACTGTTTTGAACTGCATCCGAAACGCTGGCCTAATTTTAAACTCGAAGAAATTGCCCCTTCGGAGACCGCCAGACGCTTGTGCTCGGGCACCTCGTTGACAAGGATGGCATCCGCCCTGACCCCCAGAAGATTGCAGCAGTTGAGGCGTTCAATGCGCCGCGTTCCGTCAAGGAGCTTCGTAGTTTTCTGGGGCTTTGTTCGTACTTCCGCTGCTTTATTCCGAAGTTCACCGACGCGTATCCTCTCACATGCCTCTCACGAAAGGACAATTCCTTTGAGTGGACTCCTGAGTGCGATTCTTCATTCCGTCAATGGAAGTTTTTGCTGACGTCACGACCCGTTCTTCAGCACTTCAGTCCTTCTGCTCCGACAGAGCTTCATACGGATGCTAGCGACATAGGTATTGGAGCCGTCTTAGTACAACGTACGGCGACCGCGAACATGTCATAGCATACACAAGTCGCTCCCTAAGCAGGCCGGAACAAAACTACACTGTTACGGAACAAGAATGCCTGGCGGGTATTAATTGCAATTCAGCGGTTTAGGTCTTACCTGTACGGACGCCCATTCACAGTCGTAACCGACCACCACTCGTTGTGTTGGCTTGTCAACCATCGTGACCCTTGTGGCCACCTTGCGCGCTGGGCACTCCGGCTACAAGAATATAGTTTACCATCGCTTACAAGAGTGGTCGTCGACATGCTGACGCGGACTGTCTTTCACGTATGCCACTTAGCACAAAAGACTGTGAATCCGATGACCTTGACCAGCTTGTAGCGTCTGTGTCGCCTATGTTCCCGGACTATCCCAGTTTCAGAGCAGAACAGCAAAGGACGCTAAACTAGCACCACTATTCGCCACTGCATCTGTTTCCACTAGTGCACGCCGTTTCAGTATGCGTGATGGACTGTTGTTCAAAAGGAACCTCTCCAGCACGGCGCGCGT
>WOVY01008190.1:0-14338 GCA_013436015.1 Rhipicephalus annulatus
GTGCATAAGAAGCATGGTTCACATTCGTCACTGGGCCTACAGATGGCGCTGACCGTCACTCCTACTTCTAAATTCACAAATAAACGCAAAAAAGGCGATGGAGGGAAGACTGCTGTGGTAGATCAGTGGTTAGAGCATCGAACGCGTTATTCGAAGGTCGTAGGTTCGAGTCCTGCTCACGGCTGGTGATTTTTTCATCCACTTTTCTTTCTCCTAATTTTCATTCAATTGGTTCTAATAACTTCCCCTGTACATTCCTTGGCATTACTGTCTGTTAGATCTCATTATTATTGTGTTAAAAACACGGAAAACCAAGCCCTTACGTATACACTTCTTTCCCTTATTTCATTTATAGAGGGTCTCGTACTGGCAGACTTGCTGTCATTAGGTTGTATACAAGGGACTATTAATCACCTGCCCGCTCCTAATAAGTTCACGTGCTACGTGACGCCAAACATGCGCATAAAAAGAGTGGTTCACCATGGTCGCCTGGCTTACAGACGGCGCTGACTGTCACTCTTACTTCTAAATTCACATATAAACTCAAAAAAGTGGATGGAGGGAAGGCCGCTGTGGTAGCTCAGTGATTCAAGCATCGAACGCGTTATTCGAAGGTCGTAGGTTCGATTCCTGCTCACGGCTGGTTATTTTCTTCATCCACTTTTCTTCTCCTTGTTGACATTTCATTGGTTCTAATAACGTCACCTGTACATTCCTTGGCATTACTGTCTGTTAGATCTCATTATTTTTGTGTTTAAAACACGGAAAAACGAGCCCTTAGGTATACACTTCTTTCTCTTATTTCATTTAATGAGGGTCTCGTACTGGCAGACTTGCTGTCATTAGGTGATTTACGAGGGACTATTAATCAACTGCCCGCTCCTAACAAGTTCACGTGCTACATGACGCCAAACATGCGCATTAAAAGAGTGGTTCACACTCGTCGCCTGGCTTACAGATGGCGCTGACTGTAACTCCTACTTCTAAATTCACATATAAACCCCAAAAAAGTGGATGGAAGGAAGGCCGCTGTGGTATCTCAGTAATTAGAGCATCGAACGCGTTATTAGAAGGTCGTAGGTTCGATTCCTGCTCACGGCTGGTTATTTTTTCTTCCACTTTTCTTCTCCTTATATACATTCCATCGGTTCTAATACCTTCCCCAGCACATTGCTTGGCATTACTGGCTGTTATATCTTATTATTATTGTGTCAAAAACACGGACAAACGAGCCCTTAGGTATACACTTCTTTCCCTTATTTTATTTAACGAGGGTCTCGTACTGTCACACTTGGTGTCATTAGGTTGTATACGAGGGACTATTAGGCAGCTGCCCACATGTAATAAGTTCACGTGCGACCTGACGCAAACATGCGCATAAAAAGAGTGGTTCACACTTGTCACTTGGCTTGTAGATGGCACTGGCTGTCACTCTTATTTCTAAATTCACATATAAACCCCAAAAAGTGGATGGAGGAAAGGCCACTGTGGTAGCTCAGTGGTTGAAGCATCGAACGCGTTATTCGTAGGTAGTAGGTTCGATTCCTGCTCACGGCTGGTTATTTTTTCATCCACTTTTATTTCTCCTTAATTACATTCCAATGGTCCTAATAACTTCCCCGGCACATTCATTGGCATTACTGTCTGTTAGGTCTCAGTATTATTGTGTCAAAAACACAGAAAAACGAGCCCTTAGGTATACACTTCTTTCCTTTATTTCATTTAACGAGTGTCTCGTTCCTGCAGACTTGGTGTCATTAGGTTGTATACGAGGGAATCATAGTCAGCTGCCCGCTCGTAACAAGATGACCAGCCGACGTGTGGGCACGTCGGCTGGTCATCTTGTAGCACCATGTTCAAGCCGCTTCTTTTCTACGTGCAGATACTCCTGTGCGGTGCAACAGCAATGGCCAGCGCACATCAAGATGCGACCAACTTCGTCATCGAAGTACGTAATACTACTTCCGCGCAAGCGCCAGCCATCGTCGACGAGGGTTGGGCAACGCTGCTTCCAGCGCCATCAACGTCAACTCAAGTGGATAAAAGACGCCCCCCATCCTCGGATTCTTTCAGTGGGCACGTCGGCTGGTCATCTTGTAGCACCATGTTCAAGCCGCTTCTTTTCTACGTGCAGATACTCCTGTGCGGTGCAACAGCAATGGCCAGCGCACATCAAGATGCGACCAACTTCGTCATCGAAGTACGTAATACTACTTCCGCGCAAGCGCCAGCCATCGTCGACGAGGGTTGGGCAACGCTGCTTCCAGCGCCATCAACGTCAACTCAAGTGGATAAAAGACGCCCCCCATCCTCGGATTCTTTCAGTGGGCACGTCGGCTGGTCATCTTGTAGCACCATGTTCAAGCCGCTTCTTTTCTACGTGCAGGTTAGTAACAAAGTATCATCTCTTAAAACTAGCAATCGTTATTTCGTTCAGCTGACGTGCCCACGTAGCTTGTACACCTTGTGTTGTAACATTAAGCAAGTGTTTTTGTCCCTACTGATGCTATGCGGGGACATTGAATCCAATCCAGGACCCTCCACTGCGGAATTGTTGTCACAGTTGATTGAAGGTCAGAACAACATTCAAAAAAGGCTTGATGATATTGAGCTGAAATTAAAAACTGTGGAAGAAACTTCTGAGATAATCAAAGGATTCAGCGATAAACTTCGCAGCCTGGAAAATACGGTTCAACACTTGGAACGTAAGCTCGTTGATTTGGAGGACAGAAGCAGGCGTAACAACCTTGTTGTGTTCGGCATACCGGAAAAGAAAGATGACGCCTCTGACGACCTCATGGATAGTGTAGTCTGCGATGTGTTCAGGCATTCTTTAGACGTGAACGTAAACTCAGTCGAGCGAATTCATAGGCTAGGGCGAAGGCAGCATGGTAAAAATCGGCCAGTGATCGTGAAGTTTTTCGACCACAGGGAAAAAGTTAACGTTCTCAAAAGTTGCTTCAAATTAAAAGGGAAGGGAATCTCAGTCTCGGAGGATTTCTCTGCAAGCACTCGGCACGTCAGGAAGCTTCTATGGAACAGCACTTCAGATATTAGGAAATCAGGCACAAAGGTTAAACTTGTACATGACAAAATTAAGATTGACAATCGATTGCTAACATTAGATGAAGTCCAGCGTGGAATGGTCTCTGCGAGCAGACCGCTTACCAGAGCAACTCGCAACAAATGAAATGACAAGAACGGGGGACTTTTCCGATGCCTAAATATTAACGCCCGTAGTATTCTAGCAAAAAGCGATGATTTAGACAGTGTTGTGTTAACGTATCACCCTCATCTTTTGATAATTACTGAAACCTGGCTTCGCACCGACGTTAGTGACGACGAGATCACGCCCCAGGGTTACCGCATCTATCGCAAAGATAGGAGTAGTCGAGGCGGCGGAGTTGCAATCATATTTAAGGAAACCTTACAAGTTGAAAGATTAGCCGATATACCAGATCTTGAATGCGTAATTGTGAAAGTAGATACAGGCGATCTTAAGTTCATAGTCGGCGCTTTTTACCGCCCCCCAGGTACAGACGAAGCATTCTTTGATAAGCTTAATGAATTTCTTTGCATGGTCCACAGTTGCTCTAGTAATATAATAGTTGGCGGTGATTTCAACGTTCCCTCAGTTATATGGGATACTGATTTTCCTGTACCATCTTCAAATACAGCGAAACGTTTAGTCGATATAGTCCTTTTTCATGATTTAACTCAACTAGTTAAGCAACCAACCCGCGTACAGAATGCTACTGCTACAACTCTGGATCTTTTTTTCGTTAGCAACAGCATGCTGCGTCGTGTGGCAGACACCAATGTGCTTGATGGAATATCCGATCACAAATTGGTTTACATGTGCATTAATCTTAATGACGTTTCAAAAGGCAAGAGGGAAGAACGCGTGGTGTCTGTCTTCTCGCGCGCAAAAGACGTAGAAATACTAGACACATTAGACTTACAATTTTCTCGATTCACATTACTTTCTGAGTGTAGTACTTGTACTGTTAACAACCTTTGGTGTTTCTTCAAAAACCTTGTGTTGCAGTGCGTTCATGACTTTGTGCCAGAAAGAGTGAAAATAATAAAAAATGTTAGCCCATGGATTACTATGCCAGTTGTTCGTTTGGGGCGAAAGGCAAACAGGATAAGAAAACAGCATCGTCAGAACCCCACTCCATCGACCATGCTTAAACTCAGTAAAGTGCGTAAAGAATTGAAAGACAGTATCAAGGAAGCAAAAGATCAGTACTATAACGTCACTTTAGAAAACTTCTTGCTGTCATCCCCAGCGAAATTCTGGCAGCATTTTGCCCCAAAGAAAAAGCGTTTTCATAATATATGTGTAAATGGGACTATCGTAACTAATAAAGAAACTATTGCAGAATCATTTAACACGTTTTTTTGTTCAGTGTTTACTGATGACGATGGGAGAAGGCCATGTCCAAAAACGCTTCATGATATCCCACCAATAAGTGACCTTGCAATATCTGAGGAAGGAATCTTGTCTCTGCTTCTTAACATAGATCCCAAAAAGACGCCTGGTATTGATAGCATACCTAACGCGTTCCTTGTGAGGTATGCTGAATGGTGCTCGAAGTTTTTGTGCATCATTTTTCAGAAGTCAATGTCACAGCGCGCGCTTCCAGATGACTGGAAATTCGGAAAAATTATCCCTATACCCAAATCACCTAACACTTCTCTCGTCTCCGCCTATAGACCAATTTCTCTGCTTTGCTCATGTGCGAAGGTATTAGAACATATTATATTTAAGCATCTCTCAGTTTTTCTCGAGGAAAATAATTTAATCAATGACCGACAACACGGCTTTCGAAAAGGATTCTCCACCGTCACACAACTGTTGGAAACCGTTCATGACATTGCAGCTATTCTAGATAGGCAAGGCCAGATTGACATGGTTTTCCTAGACTTCGAAAAAGCATTTGATCGCGTGTCGCATCCAAAACTTCTCGCGAAACTTAAACCTATACTAAAAAACAGCACATTAATTTCATGGATTGAGGCCTACCTTTCTTGTCGAAATCAAATAGTTTCTATAGATAACGTCCAGTCTGATTCACGTCCGGTGAAATCGGGAATCCCTCAGGGCTCTGTGCTTGGGCCACTTCTTTTTTTAGTATTTATAGACGACATCGCCAATGACATCCCGGTTTCTATCAAGTTATTTGCAGATGATTGCATTCTTTATCAGGAAATACGTAGTGCAGACGACCAGGTTCTTTTAAACGCAGCGTTAACAAAAATATCTTCTTGGTGTGCAGTGTGGCAAATGAAGATTAATGAAAAGAAAACGGTTGCTATGACCGTTACGCGCAAGCGGCTTCCTTTGAAACACTCGTATTCCATCAATGGTCAAAAACTATCATTTGTTAAAACCTATAAATATTTGGGGGTTGTATTAAGTGCAGATTTTAAGTGGAATGAGCATGTTGCCTACATTGAAAAGAAAGCTTTACAGAAACTAGCATTTCTAAGACGTTCTTTGCGCAAATCTACTCCAAAGTTAAAATTAATTGCGTATAAAACTTTTATCCGTCCAATCCTCGAGTACTCATCTGTGGTTTGGGACCCTCATAGCCAAGTAAACATTAAAACACTTGAAATGATTCAAAGAAAAGCAATCCGATTTGTATATAATCGTTACAGTGCTCTTACGTCACCCAGTGAACTGTTAAAAAAAGCTGACTTAGATACATTGCAGGCAAGACGGCAACACGATCGATTAAAGTACATGTTTCTGCTTTACCACGACAAGCTACGCATAGACAAGCACGCGTACATAAAAACGGTTCACCGCCGATCAACTCGTTCCGAGCATCCAAAAAAACTGAAGGAATATTCCTGTCAAACGAAAGCCTTTAAGAACTCATTTTTTCCACGCACTGTCACTCAATGGAATGCTCTTTCTGCCGATGTGGTGAACTGCGAGACCGTTCAGTCGTTCGTGGAAAAACTTAAACACCAGCAACCCACTTTACTTTGATCTTTCTTTGCGCTTCGCCCTCTATTATTCCACCGCGCATCCTGAACAGGCTTCCATTTATGTTCCACTTTCTATCACTTTTCTCATATCAATGCGTTGTATTTTTGAAATGTTGCCGATTTTTGAACTGTTATATGATGTTTGTTTCTTAGTTCTGAGTGTACAGATGTTTGTCATCATAGTTTTTTTTTTGTACGTGTACGCGTAAACCACTACAAGTGTGTAAGTACTAGCGTTTACTTTGATGCACTAGTTCTTGATGATGTAGCTCTACGTGACGTGTTTCCTTTACTGTTGTATCTTCATATGTTTCCTTTTTTGTATCACCCACCCCTGCCTAAGGCCTCATGTGTGAGGCTGGCAGTACTTCTGAAATAAATAAAATAAATTATTATTGTGTTAAAAACACGGAAAAACGAGCCCTTATGTATACATTTCTTTCCCCTATTTCATTTAATGAGGGTCTCGTACTGGCAGACTTGCTGTCATTAGGTTGTATACAAGGAACTATTAATCACCTGCCCGCTCCTAATAAGTTCACGTGCTACGTGACGCCAAACATGCGCATAAAAAGAGTGGTTCACCATCGTCGCCTGGCTTACAGATGGCGCTGACTGTCACTCTTACCTCTAAACTCACATATAAACTCAAAAAAGTGGATGGAGGGAAGGCCGCTGTGGTAGCTCAGTGGTTAAAGCATCGAACGCGTTATTCGAATGTCGTAGGTTCGATTCCTGCTCACCGCTGGTTATTTTTTCGTCCACGTTTCTTTCTGTTTATTTATATTCTATTGGTTCTAATAACTTCTACTCTCAATTCCTTTGCATTATTGTCTGTTAGATATCGATATTATTGTGTCGAAAACACGGAAAAACGAGCCCTTAATTATACTCGTCTTTCCCCTATTTCTTTTAACGAGGATCTCGTACTGGCAGACATGGTATCATTAGTATGTATACGAGGGACTATTAAGCAGCTGCCCACTTGTAATAAACTCACGTGCTACGTGACGCCAAACATGCGCATCAAAAGAGTGGTTCACATTCGTCGCTGGGCATATATATGGCGCTGACTGTCACTCCTACTTCTAAGTTCACATATAAACCCAAAAAAGTGGATGGAAGAAAGGCCACTGTGGTAGCTCAGTGGTTAGAGCATCGAACGCGTTATTTGAAGGTTGTAGGTTCGAGTCCTGCTCACGGCTGGTTATTTTTTCATCCACTTTTCTTTTTGCTAATTTACATTCGATTGGTTCTAATAACTTCCCCTGTATATTCCTTGGCATTACTGTCTGTTAGATCTCATTATTATTGTGTTAAAAACACGGAAAAACGAGCCCTTAGGTATACACTTCTTTCCCTTATTTCATTTAGTGAGGGTCTCGTACTGTCACACTTGGTGTCATTAGGTTGTATACGAGGGAATCATAATCAGCTGCCTGCTCGTAAGAAGTTCACGTGGTACGTGACGCCAAACATGCGCATAAGAAGTGTGGTTCACACTCGTCGCTGGGCTTATAGATGGCGCTGGCTGTCACTCCTACTTCTAAATTCACAAATAAACCCAAAAAAGTGGATGAAGGAAAGGCCACTTTGGTAGCTCAGTGGTTAAGCTTCGAACGCGTTATTGGTAGGTCGAAGGTTCGATTCCTGCTCACGGCTGGTTACTTTTTCATGCACTTTTGTTTCTCCTTATTTACATTCCATTGGTTCTAATAACTTCCCCTGTTCATTCCATGGCATTACTGTCTGTTAGATCTCACTATTGTTGTGTCAAAACACGGAAAATAGAGCCCTTAGGTATACACTTCTTTCCCTTATTTTCATTAACGAGGGTCTCGTACTGGCAGACTTGGTGTCATTAGGTTGTATACGAGGGAATCATAATAAGCTGCCCGCTCGTATTAAGTTCACGTGGTAGGTGACGCCAAACATGCGCACAAGAAGCATGGTTCACATTCGTCACTGGGCCTACAGATGGCGCTGACCGTCACTCCTACTTCTAAATTCAGATATAAACGCAAAAAAGGCGATGGAGGGAAAACTGCTGTGGTAGCTCAGTGGTTAGAGCATCGAACGCGTTATTTGAAGGTCGTAGGTTTGAGTCCTGCTCACGGCTGGTGATTTTTTCATCCACTTTTCTTTCTCCTAATTTACATTCAATTGGTTATAATAACTTCCGCTGTACATTCCTTGGCATTACTGTCTGTTAGATCTCATTATTATTGTGTTAAAAACACGGAAAAACGAGCCCTTACGTATACATTTCTTTCCCCTATTTCATTTAATGAGGGTCTCGTACTGGCAGACTTGCTGTCATTAGGTTATTTACGAGGGACTATTAATCAACTGCCCGCTCTTAATAAGTTCACGTGCTACATGACGCCAAACATGCGCATTAAAAGAGTGGTTCACACTCGTCGCCTGGCTTACAGATGGCGCTGACTGTCACTCTTACTTCAAACTCACATATAAACTCAAAAAAGTGGATGGAGGGAAGGCCGCTGTGGTAGCTCAGTGGTTAAAGCATCGAACGCGTTATTCGAAGGTCGTAGGTTCGATTCGTGCTCACGGCTGGTTATTTTCTTCATCCACCTTTCTTCTCCTTGTTTACATTTCATTGGTTTTAATAACGTCCCCTGTACATTCCTTGGCATTACTGTCTGTTAGATCTCATTATTATTGTGTTTAAAACACGGAAAAATGAGCCCTTAGGTATACCCTTCTTTCCCTTATTTCATTTAATGAGGGTCTCGTACTGGCAGACTTGCTGTCATTAGGTTATTTACGAGTAACTATTAATCAACTGCCCGCTCTTAATAAGTTCACGTGCTACATGACGCCAAACATGCGCATTAAAAGAGTGGTTCACACTCGTCGCCTGGCTTACAGATGGCGCTGACTGTCACTCCTACTTCTAAATTCACATATAAACCCCAAAAAAGTGGATGGAGGGAAGGCCGCTGTGGTATCTCAGTAATTAGAGCATCGAACGCGTTATTTGAAGGTCGTAGGTTCGATTCCTGCTCACGACTGGTTATTTTTTCTTCCACTTTTCTTCTCCTTATATACATTCCATTGGTTCTAATACCTTCCCCAGCACATTGCTTGGCATTACTGGCTGTTAGATCTCATTATTATTGTGTCAAAAACGCGGAAAAACGAGCCCTTAGGTATACACTTGTTTCCCTTATTTTATTTAACGAGGGTCTCGTACTGTCACACTTGGTGTCATTAGGTTGTATACGAGGGACTATTAGGCAGCTGCCCACTTGTAATAAGTTCACGTGCGACGTGACGCAAACATGCGCATAAAAAGAGTGGTTCACACTTGTCACTTGGCTTATAGATGGCGCTGGCTGTCACTCTTAATTCTAAATTCACGTATAAACCCAAAAAAGTGGATGGAGGAAAGGCCACTGTGGTGGCTCAGTGGTTAAAGCATCGAACGCATTATTCGAAGGTCGAAGGTTCGATTCCTGCTCACGGCTGGTGATTTTTTCATCCACTTTTGTTTCTCCTTATTTACATCCCATTGGTTCTAATAACTTCCACTGTACATTCCTTGGCATTACTGTCTGTTAGATCTTATTATTATTGTGTCAAAAACACGGAAAAACGAGCCCTTAGGTATACACTTCTTTCCCTTATTTCATTTAACGAGGGTCTCGTACTGGCAGACTTGGTGACATTAGGTTGTTTACGAGGGAATCATAATCAGCTGCCCGCTCGTAATAAGTTCACGTGGTACGTGACGCCAAACATGCCCATAAGAAGTATGGTTAACATTCGTCGCTGGGCTTATAGAAGGTGCTGACTGTCACTCCTACTTCTAAATTCACATGAAGAGACCATCGAACACGTCCTGTGCAGCTGCGCTTGCTACGACACACAGCGATGCCAGCTACGGATGGTTTTGAATCGACTTGACCCCGGACCATTTGGTGTGCAGAAGATACTAGGACCTTGGGCATCTGCCTCGGTTGCGCAGAAAGCAACTAAAGCACTGCTACTTTACCTTAAGTCAACAAACCTGAGCGACCGCCTGTAAACTGTGTGTGCTCCCCGAGTGTGCTCGTGATTGTGTGTACCTTCTCATCTTTCTGCAACCTCTTTTCTCCCCTTTATCCCCTCCCCAGTGCAGGGTAGCAAACCGGATTTGCGTCTGGTTAACCTCCCTGCCTTTCCTTGCATCTTTATCTCTCTCTCTCTCTAAATTCACATATAAAACAAAAAAGTGGATGGAGGGAAGGCCGCTGTGGTAGCCCAGTGGTTAGAGCATCGAACGCGTTATTCGAAGGTCGTAAGTTCGATTCCTGCTCACCGCTGGTTATTTTTTCATCCACTTTTCTTCTCCCTATTTACATTCCATTGGTTCTAATAACTTCCACTGTACATTCCTTGGCAATACTGTCTGTTAGATCTCATTATTATTGTGTCAAAAACACAGAAAAACGAGCCCTCAGGTGCACACTTCTTTCTCGTATTTCATTTAACGAAGGTCTTGTACTGGCAGACTTGGTGTCGTTAGGTTGTGTAAAAGGAAATATTAATCAGCTGCCCGCTCATAATAAGTTCACGTGCTAAGTGGCGCCATACATGCGCATAAAAAGATTGGTTCACACTCGTCGCTTGGCTTATAGATGGCGCTGACTATCACTCCTACTTCTAAATTCACATATAAACCCCAAAAAATGGACGGAGGGAAGGCCGCTGTGGTAGCTCAGTGGTTAGAGCATCGAACGCGTTATTCGAAGGTTGTAGGTTCGATTTTTGCTCACGGCTGGTTATTTTTTCATCCACATTTTTTTCTCCCTATTTACATTCCATTGGTTTTTATAACGTCCCCTGTACATTCTTTGGCATTACTGTCTGTTAGATCTCATTATTATTGTGTCGAAAACACGGAAAAACGAGCGCTTAGGTACACACTTCTTTCCCTTATTTCATTTGACGAAGGTCTCGTACTGTCAGACTTGGTGTCTTTAGGTTGTATACGAGGGACTATCATTCAGCTGCCCGCTTGTAATAAGTTCACGTGGTACTTGACGCCAAACATGCGCATAAGAAGTATTGTTCACATTCGTTGCTTGGCTTATAGAAGATGCTGACTGTCACTCGTACCTCTAAATTCACATATAAACCCAAAAAAATGGATGGAGGGAAGGCCGCTGTGGTAGCTCAGTGGTTAGATCCTCGAACGCGTTATACCAATGTCGTAGGTTCGATTCCTGCTCACCGCTGGGTATTTTTTCATCCACTTTTCTTTCTCTTTATTTAGATTCCATTGGTTCTAATAACTTCCACTGTCAATTCCTTGGCATTACTGTCTGTAAGATATCAATATTATTGTGTCGAAAAGATGGAAAAACGAGCCCTTAATTATACACTTCTTTCCCTTATTTCATTTAACGAGGATCTCGTACTGGCAGACTTGGTATCATTAGGATGTATACGAGGGACTAATAAGCAGCTGCCCAATTGTAATAAACTCACGTGCTACGTGATGCCAAACATGTGCATAAAAAGAGTGGTTCGCTTTCGTCGCTGGGCTTATAGATGGCACTGACTGCCACTCCTACTTCTAAATTCACATATAAACCCCAAAAATGGATGAAGGAAAGACCGCTGTGGTAGCTCAGTGGTTAGAGCATCGAACGCGTTATTCGAAGGTTGTAGGTTCGATTCCTGCTCACGGCTGGTTATTTTTTCATCCACATTTCTTTTTCCTTATTTACATTCCATTGGTTTTATTAACGTCCCCTGTACATTCCTTGGCTATACTGTCTGTTAGATCTCAATATTATTGTGTCAAAAACACATAAAAAACGAGCCCTAAGGTATACACTTCTTTCCCTTATTTCATTTAATGAGGGTCTTGTACTGGCAGACTTGCTGTCATTAGGTTGTATGCGAGGAACTATCAATCAGCTGCCCGCTTGTAATAAGTTCACGTGGTACGTGACGCCAAACATGCGCATAAGAAGCATGGTTCACATTCGTCGCTGGGCCTATAGATGGCGCTGACTGTCACTCCTACTTCTAAATTCACATATAAACCTAAAAAAGGCGATGGAGGGAAGGCTGCTGTGGTAGCTCAGTTAATTCTCATGTTGCGATCCTCCAGCTTGATTTAGAAAAGGCTTTTGACTGTGTTCCGCAAGATGTGTTATTCTCCATACTTGAACATGTCAATGTCGGATCAGTGATTACAGAGGGCATAGTTTTGGCGTATAAAAACTCTACTACACGACTAATTATTAACAAGATCCCGGGGTCTCCCATTAGGCTGGAACGTTCTGTACGCCAGGGATGTCCGGCAAGTCCACTCTTGTTTGCATTGTACATAGAGAGCTTATGCTTGGCCATAATAGAAAACGAGACCATCCGTGGTTTCAGACTGCTTGACGCCGAGGTAAAGGTTTTGGCATACGCTGATGATGTAGCAGTGTATTGCACCACTAAAGAGAGTGTACAAGAGACAGTTGCCGTTGTTAAAAATTTTGGAGAAATTACAGGAAGTCGGGTTAATTGGGGGAAGTGTCTGGGGTTGTGGCACGGAGACTGGACATCAACCCCAGATACCTATGCTAACGTTCATTGGTTTAATACTCCTGTAAAATATTTAGGCGTGCCTTTCCAGCACTACAAAGACACCAATGATTACTGGACTGAACAAATAAAAGAAGCGCGCGAAAGGACAGCGCAGTGGAATGGCAACTGTCTCTCAATGTTCGCCAGAGCCACTGTATGCAACATATTTTTAATGAGCAAAATATGGTATGTGATGCAGGTTTTGTGTTGCTCACGGGTGCATGTGCAAAAGCTGCATAGGATATTTGCTGTGTTTATATGGGGGTCTACTTGGTAAAAATGTAGTAGGACAAATCTGTTCCGAAGAGTAAAACAGGGGGGACTAAGCCTGTCGCATCTGTTCGTGCGACAACTAGTTGATCGTTTTATTTTCTTTCGAGATGTGCAACACCCCCTCTTAAGAACGGTATGCCAGTTACACCTTTGTCGTGTTCTGCCTAACTTTGTGGTTAGCACCGCAAGCATGCCGGGAGCTACGCGAGGTTTCTTTGAGGAAGTTGCAGACAGTGTCCGGTTCTTGTCAGTTCGGTTTTCCAATGAATACCTTTCTTCGGTCGGGCGAAAAAAATTGCATAAAGATATATGCGACATGATTTTTCCAGTTCCTATATATAGGTTAATTAATAGCGGGGGAGAAGGCAATGATGTTCTTAAGCGAGTTAAGAAAATGCAAATTCAGCCTAGTGCAAAAAGCTTTTTCTTTAAATTACACTCCGAACACTGCCGGTTTAAAACTTTTTTAGAAGATAGGGGATTTTATATGCCATGGGGTTCGCACTGTTTGATCTGCCGAAAGCCGGAGACATTAGATCACGTTTTTCTACATTGTTGGGAAGGGGTATACTTCTGGGATGTTTTACAGAGAACTCTAAAAAAGGAACTTCCCTTACATTCACTGGGTATCAGGTTTTTAACAGTAGAAAAAGAGGAGGGACTGCCTTTCGATCTCATAATGCTGCTTGGCCTCCATTGTCTATGGCGGGCAAGAATGGCCGGTTACTACTGTGACCCTGACAGGCGTCCGGCCCGCATGCTGTTCCGCGAAAGCATTGCTCAGTACATTGATATACTCAAACAACAAGATTTTGTTCCGGAATGGCTCTCCAGGGTCGAACCCCTGGTGAACCTGAAGGAATATTAGCACTGTAATCACTAATAGTTCCGCGGCTTTTTTGTCATCGCTTCTGTTTGTATGTTACTGTTTACAGTGACTTAAATTGATGTGTGTACCTTGTGCGAAACCGGTAATAAAGAAAAAAAAGCTGTGGTAGCTCAGTGGTTAGAGAATCGAACGCGTTATTCGAATGTCGTAGGTTCGATTCCTGCTCACGGCTGGTTATTTTTTTCATTCTTTGTTCTCCTTGTTTACATTTCATTGGTTCTAATAACGTCCCCTGTACATTCCTTGTCATTACTGTCTGTTAGATCTCATTTATACTGTGTGTAAAACACGAAAAAATGAGCCCTTAGGTATACAGTTTTTACTCTTTTTTTATTTAATGAGGGTCTCGTACTGGCAGACTTGCTGTCATTAGATTGTATGCGAGGGACCATTAATAAGCTTCCCGCTCGTAATAAGTTCACGTGCTACGTGACGCCAAACATGCGCATAAAAAGAGTGGTTCACACTCGTCGCCTGGCTTACAAATGGCGCTGACTGTCACTCCTACTTCTAAATTCACATATAAACCCCAACAAAGTGGATGGAGGGAAGGCCGCTGTGGTATCTCAGTGATTAGAG
>WOVY01008191.1:0-14271 GCA_013436015.1 Rhipicephalus annulatus
AACTAAGGCTTCGAAGTTGAGTCATGCTGGTAAAAAGCAGGATATACTGAATTGGTAGTAAATGAACTGCTTGAACTTTTCACTCTAGCCCTTTCCTGGTTCCGGCGATAGTTGTGACCTTTCAGCACAATTGTGAAACTTTGAGTTTTTTTTTTCTTCTCGATAGCTTAAAGAAACATCCAGAAGGAGCAAATATCTGTTGTTTGGAAGGAGAGGGAGAAACAGAAGGGCAACAAATGTTGGGCTGGTTTCCGCACTATGTGCTCTGCTGCGTTTGTAAGTTTTTCGGCAGATTATCGTTACCGTTCTGCAATTTCCTTTTGGGTCACAGCCTGTGAGAATGTACAAGCTCGGGGAATATTTAACTCATGGTATCGCAGTACACATAACCAACAAGCACAATAACCAACAAAGGTTCGAGAGTAATCACGTATAGTAGGAACAATTACAAAGCGAAATCACTAGAAGACCGACAAACGTCGACGAATTTAGTGAAACAAACGCATGCGAGATTGATTCAAGTAGCTTAACAAGAAAAAATTTGCGGATGTCCTGTTTTTCGGCTGCGCCATCACTTCAAGAACAAGCAGCAAATGATGAAGACACGAACTAAATTCCATTTCGTTGTTTCTAAGAAGGGAAAGATTAAAGATCTGGCAGCCGTTCATGACATTCAGTAAGTAAGAGCGTTGTTTTTTTAACAGCATGTCCCTGATATCAAGATAAGTGCTTCTGGCGAGATTCAGTGTTTTGTGTACTATAACTAATTTTGTGCATGGGATAATTTTGTGCTGCGGATGGATTGTGTGCTTCGGATGATTATACGCAACATTTATCTACGTTCAAAGTACAGTTTCATGTATTTACTGTCGCTTACAACTTTCACCTTACTGTAGCAGAACCCTTCGGCATAGATTTTTAAATGCATAATTCGGGGGGGGGACAAAGGAAATTGCTGAAGCTTGCTTCGAGAACGTAGAAAACTGAGCATTTTGTAGAATTTTAGGATTCTATATCGTTTCACTTCTACATGTAAATGTTTGTTACTGTATTATGCATAAATGAAGTAGAATAGTCATTCTTCCTCCAAGATGAGCAATGTGAGCTTGTTGGTGCGTATTTGAAAAGGTGGTATTTTAGCGCTGGCGAATACGAGGCCAACAAAGAAGAGACACTGGGTACTATGGTAAAATTTGTAAGATTTTTCGTCTTGGTGCTTTGACAAAGTTATTGTGAGACGAACAAGCAATTCACTCACGTAATTTTAGTTTTCACATCCACAATCAAGGTATTATTTTCAGGGTCGGTTCAGAGTAAAGCACGTGGCAAACCCAAGCTTAAATGGCATGCTGAGGTGACTAAAAGTTGACAATTAATTTCAACCAAGTAATTCTACTGAAGCTCGAGATTTCGTAAACTAATGCTAACGTTATCTCAATGTTTCTTCCATATATGTGACATAGTAAAATTATTCTTGTTAAGACTTATTTGTTAAGATGCTTTCAGTATGCACTGATTAGTATGGACGTGTTTGAGTGTCTTGTGAATCTGGCGTCTCTGCCAGTGTCTTTTTATTTATTTATTTATTTCAAAATACTGCAAGCCAACTTGGCCATAGCAGGAGAAGCAGACACATACAAGAACACACTATAAGGATGGCTTAAAACTTAAGATGGTACAATTTGGAAGTAATTTGAACATGTAACAATTGAAGCATAAAATTAAAAACGCTCATACATAGAGAATATAAAACAGCATCAGCACTGAGGAGTAAATAATCTAACAAATTACATGTCCTTCCAGAGCTTTGAGGAAGTTTGGCGGCGTAACTATTGGATTTTAAAGTATGTTCCAATCCTCTAATGTTTTGGGAAAGAAGCTATTTTGTTGTGATTTAGCATTAGCAAAAATCGGTTTCAGTGCATGAGGTCTAGTGTTTCTTGTTCTTCTTGTGTTGAAAAGAAGAGATAGCCATCAAAATTTTGCTACATTATAAATAGCACTGCTCTGAGCAGAGCACACAAACATAAATACCTAGGCTTAACAATTACGTCCAACTTAAGGTGGGACGAGCACATTAGAAACATTACTACATCTGCCATGCAAAAATTATTTATTCTTCGCAGATCACTTCAAATGGTAACATTGCCAACAAAGATACTAGCCTACAACACATTCGTCAGGCCTATCCTCGATGGTGTCTACGATGGTGTACAGGAACTACGTCGTGAACTACAAGGTAGTCCCTGATATGACCTTCTAGCCACGGCGTCGAAGGCACTACTCGGAGATTTTGCACGTAGTGCGACTGTAGCCGTACTTCACGCGGAAGTGCGAGTGCGCATGAGCCTAAGACGTAATGGCATCGTCTACACCCAACGCACACACACACACACACACACACACACACACACACACACACCACACACACACACGTACATACATACACCACTTACATACATACATTAAAAGAATATTGGCTGGTTCACTCCATCATTAGGCGCTCTCGTAAGACCACAATTGCCATAGAAGAACCTTTGTGACATACATTCATTGCCATAAAATAGAGGCCAACAGCACTCCGTACACCCATTTCATAAATATCCTTTTGATTGCGAAAGAAGCAGCCATGCATGAAGGCCATTATGTGTTCCTGTTAGATCAACACAAGAAAGGAAGTCTCGCTCTTCCTAACGCAAATAAATAAACGCTGTCAGACTCACACACACACAAAAAGCAAATCTATGACAACCAACCTAAAATTATATTGAAGATTTATGCTCAGCCGTAAGTACTCAGTCGACCATGCCCTTATAGATGTCCACTTAGGATGTCATTTAGAAATTATACAGGGTCTAGTGCCTGCGGAACTTAGTGGTCCGATAATTTATGCAGACAGCGCAGTGCTCCTCTATTTAACTGAAGAGCTAAACAAAACTAAGCAGCCCATCTCGGACAAAAAATGATACCGCAGTGCGGAAACAAACTATGGTAGTGAACAAAGGAAGAATAAAGTGAATTGCAGAGCAAAGATAATGACGGGAGAAAGATAAGAAATATAAAAAATGCTGTGTCGAAATGATATACAATTCTCGCCAGAAGTACGCACACCCTCTCTCCTCACAAGAAATGAAGACAGAGACCCACGATATTACTCTGCAAATGACGCTACTAAACCTTCACCACCATTAACAATGATTACGGGATTTCTTTTTTCATGAAAAAAGTGAAATTGCAATATTGCCGGACTTTATTCTGCTCTAAATCTGCATATCTAAGCCGCAATTTTCCGGTATTCATCTTACTACAGGAGAGACGGGATGTAAAGCATTGAATAGTGCGAACGACACCAGATCTCAAATAAAAAGATTAAGCGCAAAATATAAATCGTAATTTTTGTTCCAGCGAATATTGAGCCACAATTAGTATGTGCTATAGTCGAAGAAAAAATCCTCATCCTCAGGATCCCACACCAACAAGATGACAGGCAAGTGTAGCCTAAGTTATCAAAAAATCCGTAGCTCAGTCAGACTCACAAAAAAAAATAGAATTTGCTTTAGCATTTTTTTATCAACTACGCAGACAACATAGATGCAAAACGATCAGAAAAAAACTAAACATGCATTTATAAGTGTTCATGCTGAACTCAGTCTTAAAGTATCAAAGGAAATACTCTGTTTTCATGCAGCAGACGACGCTAGTGTTGCTCAAACGTGCTTACTGAAACACGCGTGTATTCATCCGATACAAATCATCTTGTTCGAATGAAAAGGTAACAGCTAATATGACTGTACATTATGACTTCCGTTGCCACATCACTGTCAAGACTTTACGTCTTTTATGCACTGCAGCACGAAAGCCTATTCGAAATATTTTTAATTCACTCTGCCCTGTTAGGGCCTCGTAATTTCTTGATTATGCACTTGCTTTTTACACATCACTGCCACGGCTAGGTTTTTCATATCCTTGTATGCATTTCATATCTTGGTATGCATTTCGGCGCTCCAATAACCATAGTCCGTACTTGGCATTACATGACCTATTTCGGTCATGTAATGCTATACAAATCCCATTAGAAGCTTTAGTGACGAACACAAAACATTTGTTACCATGTGCGTGCCTTACCTTTTGTTGTCATTAAAAGGATTTTATGCGGGCCAGGGAACTTATCTACCAACTTGTACAAAGCAAAGTACAAACACGGCTCAAGCGAAGAACAGTATTGATTTTTTTACAAATACTAGTGGTGAATACAAATAAGACTGATTTGTTCTGCATTGGACTATTATTACATATCGTACGAACTGCATTTCTATAGTACTGCCGTTTTAATCGCCCCGTATTGAACTTTTTCATAGACTAATTAGCTCGGCGCTAACATTATTCAATGGCGTGCGCATTATTTAAGCTGGCACTTGGAATAAAGTGAGTGGGAAAACCTGTAGTCTCTTGCATGTACTCGACGCAGCGTTGTTTTGTCTAATGGTACACAATACTATGTAGCATGCAAAAAGCAAGCAGAAATGAATTTATTGCGCCGAAGGAGTGATGTGAAAGTGGAGCTGTAGTCATTATATAGGAAGTGAGTGGATGATAACTTTGTACTTAAGTTTTCTGGTGCTTGCCACAAGACCGTTAGGAAGCAAGGTATTCGTATATACGCTTTCATAGAACCAGAAAGATGCGCGATATTCTAGTGCCTTTGTGAATGGGGACAATTCTCAAGATACATTCTTGTTGGAAGAACTGTTCATCGCAGTTCGTCAACAGTGACGTCTGAGAAAGTTTGTATTATGGAAATGATCTTGCGACAAAGAAATACCTAACATGCTTCTTTCACTGTTGTGTTCACACAAAGAGGCGCCAACTTTGAGCGCTTTTCTTTGAATATATCAAGACCTTAGTGGCATGAATGTTGTACAAGGGCATAGATGGCATAAAAAGGCTAAATAACGAAGTTTTTCTTTGAAGGGAAATCCTAAACACAAAGTCTGTTTTGTTGATTATATGGCTGCCGATAGAACATGCTCTTTTTCAAAGCTGTAGATATTTGATAGTTTGATGAGGGCTACTTGCTTCGTTATTGAAATAATCAACACTCATAAAGATGTTCTTAGGATGTCATAAATGTTTAAATTTTTAAAACAAGAAGCCATTACAAAATGCAAAGAAGGACGTAAATAATGATGCCGGTGTTGAGTATTCCTTTGATCGTTGCAACAGCCATGCGTGACCCATTTTTAGTAAACGTGCTACAGGTCACATGGACAAGATTGGCAGCTATTCTGCAAAATATTTGTAGTCCTAATGAAAATGCACTTTATTAGGCTTATGATCAGTGCTCAAGCAGAAAAAAGCGGCACAATCTTGCAGGAACTCTGAGCATTTCCACGCACATTGTTTTCCTCTCTGTCTCCGCACACTATACAGCCAGCAAGCTTTCAAAGCATCTTAAGTGCAACACAAAATTTCACGTAAGGATCAATAGCAATTTCATTTGTGTATCCGAATGAACTTTGTTTCGCCTGTCCTGCTTCAGAATCAACAAAAGCTAAATTGTCCACTTCATGCGCTGAAGTGTAAAAGGCTCAGGCACTCCTTCATCTGCGTCCTATTCTCGCTTTACAGAACAACTCGGCGAAAGCGATGAGGCAGGCCAGACCAAGACCAGCAAGGAGAACGACGAACACGCCACCGACTGTTCGCAGGCCCAGCTCGCTAGCTGCATCAGTCCTAGATTTGCCGGCCTCGGTAGTAGGACATCCTTTGAGCGGATCCCGTACTTTCCACCAACGATCCTTTAATTTTTGCAGGGTGCCGTGCTCCTGCAGCCTTAGTAACGTTGACGACAAGGATGTTTCTGTATGGAGACCCTGCACGAATGAATCATTCTATGGCATGGTTTGTTAAGAAAAATTTTTATTCCGGGACCCACGAAGACTGCAGTAACGTATTTCCGTCCAGGAAACCACGTATAAAAATGAACGCAATGAAATGACAGTGCTATTCAAGGTCGCATTGAGGGGCCTAACGTTCACGGAATTGAATTAGGTCTTTTTTGAGTTTTTACAGCAGAACATTCTTAAATGGCACGTTCTATCACAATCTGCAGTTTACGTTAAAGAGAAAAAATTATTGTCCTTTGCCTTGTCTTCGCCGCAAGTGCACCTGTGTGCATTTTAAAAGTGAAATTCTTCATTCGTGGAAACACGTATACATTGTTTTGTGGTCGCATACTCTGATGGCGTTACCACCTCTCTTTTTATATCGTACCCTTTCATGTCGAAGTGATCTGGGTGGGCAGGATGATGTCACCATATGCAAGCAGCAAAATTAAGCAATGCATCGTGACCAGGACCTCTACTATTAGTTCCTGCAGGGCATTGTTTTTATGCTTCCTTTTGGTTCGATGCCTTTACAATGGTAGAAGCGCAATTTCGTCACTGTCGTGGCCCACCACGAGTTGGCGACGTTAGCCCAAGCCTCTACTTGCCTCATACGATCTATTCATACGAATGATAGCTTGACGATGCACACCTGACTTACCTGGTTAAAACTTTATTAAGTGAAGCTTTGGGCTAGATGGTTTAGCAGTACGAAGTATGAACAGCATGAATTCAACACGGGCACACAAGAAAAAACACTGACAAGCGCTGTACATTCTTTTATTGTCAGAGTCTCTTCTTGTATCTCCATGTTGAATTCGCATTGTTCGGAACTCATAGTGACAACAACGCCGCCATTATAACACTGCGCATCTCACTTAACATTCACCCTGAGAAAGATCGCTGCCAGGCTAGAAGGTACAATCAACGCGCGTTGCATTCGCTCCAAAATGCCATGGGATGGTGCACGTTGCCCAAGATGTGAGTCCAGTAAGATACGTTGTTCCGGCTTTCGCACGACTTTCTCTGCTTGCGCTCTCAGCAGTAACTACTACAGTAACCACAAAGCTTTGTTTATTCTTTGATCATTCTATTTATATATCGGCATGGAGATGTGCAACCAGGCCCTAACGTGTGTTTATCAACGTTAAAGAGTGCTGTAAGTACTAAACAACAACAGACATTGCGCAAGCTCTCTTATATCAATGTACGGTAAGCATTTACCTACTTCGCGAATGACAGCTTTTGCTTTCGTGTTATGCCACTTGCTGTGACGTCGGAATCACGCGTACATTTTTTGCTTCCCTGACATGAACCCAGCTTCATTTTGGCACAAACTTTGCCGGCTACATGTAACTTGGGGTATATGGGACAATATTGCATTACTCACTATATATTAAAGTACTAACAGACCTGCTTATAGAGAACAATACAACACGATCTTAAATAGGAAGCGTTGTCAAAGAAAACGAAGCTCTAAATTTCTTCATTACGCGCTCAATGGCATATAAGACATTCTAGAGAAAAGTGGGGACAGTGTCAAAAAACTATAGGCAGAGCATGTTTACCTGCATACATAACTTTGATGAAATGATAAAGCAACAACTCAATTGACTTAACACACAATAAATACGTCGCCTGTGAGATTTTTGACCTCTTTATGCACGTGATAAGTGAAGTGCGCGTTTCGTGAAGTGCGCAAGTGCAACCAGCGTTCGGTTTAAAATGTGCGCGAGTGCACCGGCATAGGGAAAAAGACGACGACGACTGATGGTGTGGGACGCGCGCTTTCGCGATGTATTCGGTGAGGAAGACGATGGGCAGACGAGGCGCGTGAAGTTCGGACTAATGAGAGGCCCCCACGCTGGTTTGGAAGAAGCCCGAAGGAAGAACGGGGCAGACGTGGCCGGGACGCGACGGAGGCAAGCAGGCTACCAGGGCGCGGGGGTGGCGGCCGAGTTCCTGAGGCAAGGCTGCTGCGGGCTCCCACCTGGTCGGGCACCCGAGCATCATCTATCGTCTGGCGTTGGCCAGGCCACTCGTCGTCTGGCGTTGGCCAGGCTGCTCGTCGTTTGGCGTTGGCCAGGCTTCTCACCATCTGGCTTTGGCCAGGCTCGTCCCGTTTCCATGGCTACGTCCCAGCGTCGGAGGACGAACGCTGAGAGGTCACTGACCTTGGTGCGCCCGGAGTTACCTTCAACCACGAGCAACGCTTGGACCTTTGATCTACTTTGTCTGCACCCCATCGCATCAACCCTCGCCGTCTACAAGAGTGCCACGACCGAACGGTGGACAGTCGATTTTGCTATTGCGGAATTTACGCATCCTTAGCATTTCGCGGTCATTAGGTTAACTTCTCCTCGAATTTGTGTGCTTTGTTTGTTTTTCCTCTTATCCCTTTCTCTTTATCTAGTTTATTGAAAATATATTTAGTTGTTTTTCTTGTGTGCATAAACGGTCTCGTGTTCTCTTTACCGATGTGGGTTTTCTCATCGGTTTGTATGCACAAGAACCTACACGAGAGCTTGTGGGTTGACTAGCCTCGTGACAATTGGCGTCCGCGACAGGACAAGATTGTTTATGCAATTAAGGTTTTCACAGAAGAAAGGGAAAATGACTACGTCTGATTTAACGGCGTTAGCGATGCGCATGGAGCTAGAGGGCGATGAGTTGAAGGCATGGCTTGATGAGCGTGAGGCACGGGCTCGCGAAGAAAGGGCAGCTGAGCGAGAGGCAAGAAAGGAGAGGATGGAACAGGCGGAGTTGGAACGAACACTTGAGGCCGAATGCCAGAAGACGATTCAACTGCGTCTTCAACTTGCTCAGGTGGAAGGGACCAGGGGATCCGCGGCGTCGGACCATGGTCGACAGGTGCGAGAACCGTGTAACGTTAACCCGCACAATTTCATACCCGGATTTAATGAAAACCGGGATGACCTTGATGCTTATCTCAAGAGATTTGAGAATGTGGCCACCGGTCAGGAATGGCCTAAGGATAAGTGGGCCACGGCACTGAGTCTGTGTCTGAGCGAAGAAGCTCTCAAAGTATTTGGTCGCTTGTCTCCAGAAGAGGCACTTGACTACGAGAAAGCCAAGCTAGCATTACTGCAGCGTATTCGTTTCACGGCGGAGGGCTACCGGGAGAAATTCCGGCATAGCAGACCTCAAGATGGAGAAACAGGCAAGCAGTATGCAACCAGGTTGACAAGTTTTTTCGACAGATTGGTGGAGATGTCCAAGACAGCAAAAGAATATTCGTCTGTTCGAGATCTGATAGTAGCTGAACAGTTTATCAATCAATGCCAAAACCGCGTGGCGCTTTTCTTACGTGAAAAAAAAATGTCGTAAGCTAGATGAAATGGCCGAGGCTGCAGACAATTTTTTAGAGGCCCAACGACAGTCAAATTGTTGGTTTTTCGCGACAAAACGGAGAACGGCACCGCAGGAAAATGCGGAAGTACAGCGGGGAAGTCTCCCACTCGATGTTTTGTCTGTGATAAAACAGGTCACAGGGCAGCAGAATGTCGTGCTCGGACAAGACCATACTGTGACTACTGTCGCAAAATGGGGCATGATATTAATGTATGTACCAGAAAGCAGAACGTCACTAAGAGGACTTCTTGTATCTTGTCGCCAGAGGAAAAGGCCGAAGTAGTGAATGATATACCTGCGGACAAGCAGGAGGAGAATATGACCAGTGCGGTAAATACGCAGCCAAAGTCAGGAAAACGTCCGATACCAGTGCCGCAGGGCATTATATACGGCCAAGCGGCTTCCGTCCTACGGGATACAGGAAGCAATACAATAGGGGTTCGGCGTTCTTTGGTGCCAGATGAAGCACTGACAGGAACCACGACGGCCTTGTTCTTAGCAGACGGGAGCCGAATCACGGTACCAGAGGCGAAGGTGGAGATTTTTTCGCCATATTTTTCAGGCACGTGTATCGTGAAATGCATGTCCTCCCCGCTATATGACATCATCGTTGGCAATGCGCAAGGATCTCGTGCTGCTGATGACCCTGACAAGAAATGGAAAGAAAAACTGGCTGAAGGGAACTTCACTCCGAACGGCGTAGCCGAGATCTTGTATAAGAAGAAAGAAGACCGTCGTTTAAAGGCATCACTTGGTAGTATGAAGAGCACAAGCGTCCGGCCGGATTCAGCTGCTGTTAGCGCCAGAAGTTTGAAGATGAACAGGAGGGAGCTCGAGAGGGCCCAAGCAGAAGACAAGACCCTGGAAGCTTGCAGGGACAAAGCAGGGCAGGTTTTTTATGGCAGAGGATCGACCCAGTATTCCTTTATCATGGAGAAGTCATTGTTGTATCGAAATTACCGACTATCCTCTGGCAAATTGATACAGCAGGTCGTAGTTCCTCTCAAGCTGCGAAGTCAAGTGTTGAAGATGGCCCATGAGAGTTTGATGTCCGGGCATCAAGGAGTAACAAGAACGATTGATAGGGTGTTAGGTTCATTCTATTGGCCAGGGGTCCAGGAAGAGATTAAAAGATACGTGCGGTCCTGTAACACGTGCCAAAGAATGTATCCAAAGCACAAAGTAGGAAAGGCTCCTCTTGGGAAAATGCCCCTGATTGACACTCCTTTTGAGCGCGTGGCCATGGACATTATTGGATCCTTAAAGCCGGTTTCAAATAGGGGCAACAGATACATACTGACCATGGTCGGTTTCGCTACGCGCTATCCTGACGCCATTGCTTTGCCGGCGATTGACTCCGCGACTGTGACAGACGGGTTGGTCGAAAATGTTTTTCCGCGTTGGATTTCCCCGCCAAATCCTGTGCGATCAGGCCTCGTGCTTCATGTCGGACCTGATGAGAGAAGTAAACGATCTGTTGGCAATCAAACATCTGAGTTCGACGCCCTATCATCCCATGTGCAATGGTTTGGTAGAGCGATTTAATGGAACTTGAAACAAATGCTGCGCAAGCTATGCCAAGAGGATCCAAAATCATGGGAGCGATTGCTTGCACCACTTCTATTTGCATATCGAGAAGTTCCTCAGGCCAGCATGGGATTCTCTCCTTTCGAACTCATTTACGGGAGATACGTCCGAGGACCACTCAACTTGTTAAAGGAGCTGTGGACTGGAGAAAAGATCGAAGAGGAGGTGAAAACGACCTTCGGATATGTCCTCGATCTCCGGGATCGTCTGGAAAGAACGCTAAAATTAGCCCATGAGAACCTGATACGAGCGAAAACGACTCAAAAAATATCACTATGATCGGAAGAGCAAGAGCCGTCAGCTGAAAGTTGGAGACGGGGCTCTTATTTTGCTTCCAACAACAGCGAATAAGTTGTTGATGGAATGGAAAGGGCCGTTTCCGGTCATTGGGAAAAAGGGAGACTACGACTATTGTCTGGACTTGGGGCATGATGCCAAACTTTTCCATATTAATATGTAAAAACGATATGAAGACCGGCAACCAGACAGAATTCCACAAACAGCATCTTTTGTGGTTATGAAAGAGGAGGAGACAGATACCCCTCTACCAGCTTGCACAGTTAAGCCGACTGTGGGTGTAGAAGCGATTCCGATCGGCAGTAGCTTAGAAGAAGACAAACGTACAGAACTTCGGAAGATTCTAACCACCTACCAAGATGTATTCTCTGAGATACCGGGAAAGACAAATCTGTTGGAATGCCGACTTCAATTGACGACCTCTGAACCGATCAACACACACGCAGTATCCTTTGCCGTTGGCCATGAAGGAAGTAGTAGAACAAGAAGTTCAGGACATGTTAAGACTGGGTGTGATTGAACGATCCCATTCGCCTTACAATTCGCCCTTGGTACTTATTAGGAAGCCGGATAACACCTATCGCACATGCGTCGACTTCTGTCGCATCAACGAGATACTGGTTTCCGACGCTGAACCCATACCTAGGACCGACCTAATGCTTACAGAGGTGGGCACAAAGAGATACTTCTCAAAGTTTGATCTCACAAAGGGGGTATTGGCAAGTCGCACTTGACCGGACATCGAGGCCGAGTAACGGCATTCTCAACGCAATCCGGTAATTTCTAATTTATATACTTGCCGTTTGGCATAAAGACAGCTTCTGCGGTGTTTACGCGTCTAATGAGAACACTCCTACAGGGCCTTGAAAACGTAGTCCACTACGTCGATGACGTTCTCATAGCCACGAACACCTGGGAAGAGCACATAGACACCTTGAAACGCTTGATGCAGAAAGTACGGGAGTCTGGCTTAACCATCAAGCCTCGGAAGTGCGCAATTGCTGTGCAGTCGATAGTCTTCTTGGGACATCGTCTAGGAGGCGGGACTATTCAACCTGTGGAAACTACGGTTTTGAAGATAGCCAGTGCACCTCTACCTGACACCAAGAAGCAACTCCGATCTTTTCTGGGACTAGCTGGGTATTACCGAGATTTAATACCTCGCTATGCGGAGAAAGCACAGCCTTTAACTCAGCTAACCAGAAAAATGGAGAAAAACAAGATTTGTTGGACTCCTGAAACAGAAGGAGCATTTCAAACACTGAAGCAAGCCCTTGTTTCTGGGCCGATCGTGAAGGCACTAGACCCAGAACGTGTGTTCATACTCCACACAGGCGCATCCGACACATGCAGCGGAGCAGTCCTCATGCAAGAACACGAGGGGCTGTTACACCCAGTGTCGTATGCCAGCCGCCAGCTGTTGCCTCGGGAGAAAAATTACTCGACTATCGAACGAGAATGCTTAGCGCTAGTATGGGCGGTAGAAAAATTTCATATTTTTGTACGGAGTACAGTTTATCGTACAGACAGATCATCAACCGCTACAATACTTAGCGAAGGCAAAACACATGAACAGTAGGTTGCTAAGGTGGAGTCTAGTACTACAAGAGTACACTTTTCATATTCAACATATCAAAGGTTCTGAAAACGCAGGTGCCGACTTCATGAGCAGGTTACGGCCATAGATACGAATTCAGGTGTTGCTAAAGATGGGAGGCAAAGCATTTCAACCAACCATTGGAATATTGTTTACCACATGTGGATTTTTTTTCCTGTAAGTGTGCTCCTTAAGACTTGTTGCAGTGATAACAGTGTGCATGTGTTCATGCGAACTCCAAGAACGTATTCTGTGTGGTGAAACACGCATCCGGCAGTTTTTTCCGTTGGGAAAAAACTTTTTGAAAAAGGAGCATGTTGTGATAAGTGAAGTGCGCGTTTCATGAAGTGCGCGAGTGCAACCAGCCGTTCGGTTTAAAATGTGCGCGAGTGCACCGGCATAGGGAAGAAGACGACGACGACCGATAGTGTGGACGCGCGCTTTCGCGATGTATTCGGTTAGGAAGACGATGGGCAGACGAGGCGCGTGAAGTTCGGACCAATGAGAGGCCCCCACGCTGGTTTGGAAGAAGCCCGAAGGAAGAACGGGGCAGACGTGGCCGGAAAGCGACGGAAGGCAAGCAGGCTACCAGGGCGCGGGGGTGGCGGCCGAGTTCCTGAGGCAAAGGCTGCTGCGGGCTCCCACCTGGTCGGGCACCCGAGCATCATCTATTGTCTGGCGTTGGCCAGGCCGCTCGTCGTCTGGCGTTGGCCAGGCTGCTCGTCGTTTGGCGTTGGCCAGGCTTCTCACCATCTGGCTTTCGCCAGGCTCGTCCCGTTTTCAGGGCTACGTCCCAGCGTCGAGGACGAACGCTGAGAGGTCAATGGCCTTGGTGCGCCCGGAGTATACCTTCAACCACGAGCAACGCTTGGACCTCTGATCTACCTTGTCTGCACCCCATCACATCAAACCCTCGCCGTCTACAAGAGTGCCACGACCGAACGGTTGACAGTCGCTTTTGCTATTGCGGAAACTTACGCATCCTTAGCATTTCGCGGTCATTAGGTTAACTTCTTCCCTCGAATTTGTGTGCTTTGTTTGTTTTTCCTCTTATCCCTTTCTCTTTATCTAGTTTATTGAAAATATATTCAGTTGTTTTTCTTGTGTGCATTAGCGGTCTCGTGTTCTCTTTACCGATGTGGGTTTTCTCATCGGTTTGTATGCACAAGAACCTACACGAGAGCTTGTGGGTTGAATAGCCTCGTGACATGCACTAACTTTCATTAAGTTGCATAAAAGAAGCGTGTATTTGAAATTCTTTCAATATTGTCAGAAGAGGAAGTGTCATGAAACATAGATCTTAGTTTACGTACACGTCATGCGATTATAAATTGCAGTTTCATAGATGAAAACTATCCAAAAACGACATGCTGACATCACCTTCTTACATTGTTTTTACCTGGAGCTCCTAATGACACGGTTGTTTTTATGAGCAACGTGTCATTTATTAAAGTGTGGTTAGCGCACAATTGTGGACGATGCAGCAGCCAATGCAAGAAATATGATAGGTGTAACATTTATAAACAACAAGAG